>JAMWET010004878.1:37500-42500 GCA_024036415.1 Prochilodus magdalenae | reverse complement strand
GACCCAAAAGTCTTTGATGTACCATCCTTGACTACAAGGCACTGCTGCTTCCAAATGGTCCAGAGGCCACACCCTCCCGGCTGCACCCACTGATTGGTCAGGAATACTGTTTGTGTCCAGAGGCTGATGGAGCGTTAATGTTACAGTTGATCTGGCACATGTTCTGAAGCACTGAACCAGACCTACAACCATCATCAACAGAATAGCTGCACCCAGGAATGAAACTTGGTGGGAAGATTTGACATCCTGAGCAAGGACGGGCCTCATCGCTGTACCTGACTGACCCAACAGCCACCATTACAGACATCCAGTGAGCAGTGGTGTCCTCCAGGAGTCATCCTGTTAGTGCAGCACCATTGGCAGACGGCTGCACCACGCAGGACTACATGCACACGGACCGTTACCACGACTGTCCTTAACACCACGTCACCAAAGACTGCAGTGGTGTCGTACCAGACTGTCATGGAGTGACTCAGAATGGCAGCGGGTCATCTTCAGTGACGAGTCCCGCTTTGGTCTTGGTGGAGACGCCCAACGAATCCGTGTGTGGATGGTCAGCACCAAGATGAACGGTTTGTGGTTACACGCCCAGACATCCAGAAGACCTGGTAGAGCTGCCCTAGACATCGTAACACACGAGCCTAAGATCACTATGCTCAATCCCGAGCGTCGGCTGGGGTGGTGTAAAGCTCCACCTCTGGAGCAGTGGAACCGGGTTCTCTGGAGTGATGGATCATACTTCACTATCTGGCAGTGTGATGGAGGAATCTGGGTTTGGTGGATGAATCTAGGAGAACGCTCCCTACCAGAATGCAGAGTGCCCACAGTAAAGTTTGGTGGAGGGGGGATAATGGTCTGGGGTGGGGTTCAGGGTTTGGGCTCGTACCCTTGGTTCCAGTGAAGGGTGGTGTTAATGCTGCAGCACACAAAGACATCCCACACAGTTCTACACTCCCAGCTCTGTAGCAGCAGTTTGGGGAGGAACGCTTTCCTGTTCCAGCAGGACTGTGTCCCTGTGCACAAGCCAGATCCAGAAAGACATGGACTGAGGAGTTTGGTGTGGAGGAACTCTGTGGCCAGTATTACAGTGTGTGCTGCAGTATCAGAGAAGGGGAAAATCCATTCCCCATCCATATTCCCATCACTGGGCCCTGCAGCACACATCTCCTAGCATTCCCAGATGTGCTTCATGGAGATACAATTCCTGAGAATGACCGGGAACCAGACAGGAATGACTCCTCCTACAACGTCAGTCAGTCGCAGTGAACTCCTCCCACACTGTCAATCAATCTCAGTAAACTCCTCCTACACTGTCTGTCAGTCACAGTGAACTCCTCCCTACTGTCAGTCAATAGCAGTAAACTCTTCCTACACTGTCAGTCAATCTCAGTGAACTCCTCCCACACTGTCAGTCAACCACAGTAAGCTCCTCCTACACTGTCAGTCAATCTCAGTAAACCCCTCCTACGCTTTCAGTCAGTCAGGTTAAACCACTCCTACACTGTCAGTCAATCTCGGTTAACTCCTCCTACAATGTCAGTCAATCTCAGTAAACTCCTCCCACACTGTAAGTCAATCTCAGTAAACTCCTCCTACACTGTCAGTCAGTCAGGTTAAACCACTCCCACACTGTCAGTCAATCTCGGTTAACTCCTCCAACAATGTCAGCCAATCTCAGTAAACTCCTCCCACACTGTCAGTCAATCTCAGTAAACTCCTCCTACACTGTCAGTCAGTCAGGTTAAACCCCTCCTACACTGTCAGTTACATTAAACTCCTCCTACACTGTCAGTAAATTTCAGAAAACTCTTCCTACACCGTCAGTTAATCTAAGTGAACTCCTCCCACACTGTCAGTCAACCACAATAAACTCCTCCCACACTGTAAGTCAACCACAGTAAACTCCTCCTACACCTCCAGTCAATCTCAGTTAACTCCTCCTACATTGTCAGTCAATCTCAGTAAACTCCTCCTACACTGTCAGTAAATTTAAGTTAACTCTTCCCACACCATCAGTCAACCACAGTAAACTCCTCCCACACTGTCAGTCAATCACAGTAAACTCTTCCTACACTGTCAGCCAGTCACAGTTAACTCCTCCTACACTGTCAGTCAATCACAGTAAACATGTAATGTTGAGTAAATGTTGAGTTATATGTTTTGGAATGTGAGATGAATCTGGTACTGCAGTAAACAGTCATCACAGCTGGGAGCTCAAAGGAATTATTGGGAATGCTGTTTTGAGGAATCAGAATTGCATTTGGTTGGCTCTGATGAAAACTCTGTGATTTACTTCATTGTGAAGTCACAGGTAAACCGTTTTCAGTCTTCACTCTCAGATGATGTGTGTTTTGACTCTTGGCAAGGAGAAATGTGCTGCTGGGTTTAACTGATGGAGGTGCAGCACGTACAGGTCTGGGATCGTTTCAGGAAATGTGCCAGAGCAATTAAGGTAAGCTGTAATAGCTGAAGGTTGGGGGTTGTTTGTGCGGTGTTTACGCTGGTGTTATTCTGAGCTCCTTAAATTCAAAGATGTAGCTTTATTGGTTGGTTGTTTAAATAACTGTGGTGATGGTGTTCTGGGTGGTTACTAGGGTATTTCAGGTGGTTGCTAGTCTACAGGGCATATGCCGTTTGGCGTAATAATAAGGAAGCTGTAGAAGCTTTACACACTATATTCACTGAGTTACTGTCCAACACTGTTCATAGATATCACTTTCCTTCCGGAATACAGTTTTCATTCCCATCTAGTATCATTCCTGTTTATTAGGGGAAGCGGCAAAATCGGGAATAAAACAACAGATCATCAGCAGATCTGTAATGAGTTATCTGGCTAACCGCTAAATATTTAATTGATGGTTCCCAATATGGTTTATAACTTAATCCAGCATTCCGGATACAACATGTCAACTGCACTTCCACATTCCGGTGCCTGGACTCCAGCTGTGAACTGCAGAGCCCATACAAGGCTGAATTCCAATTTCTTTTCCTTCTTGTTTATATGTTCCCATTCCACCTTAAATGGTGCAGCACTTACAGATTGACCTGAGGTGCCCAAATGTAACTGATACACCATTTAAGGTGGAACGGGAACATTTAAAGAAGAAGCTGGAGAACAGGAATCCACCCACACCGGTTTAGATGCATTCACATTAAATGCTAATGCTAACGCTAACGCTAACGCCAATACTCAGTTAGTCTTCCTGCCACTTAGCCACCAGCTGTGATGTCATATGTATACTTGCTGTACGGGGCAACGTATCACTAGAAAGCAAATAAACAAGGACACAAGTGCAGTCCCTCCTCCTCCCTCTTTAATCCTTACCGCTAGGTTAGAAATGTTCCTCGTTCCTCATCAGACTTCCTCTCATTCCTCTCCAGGAGCGTCTCCAGCGGTGAAGAGCAGCACCAGTGTTTACTCCTCTCCTGCTTCTGTTTATATCACTCCTTCTGTTCACTGCTGAATGTGGTTTCTTGCCGAGAGTGGGAGGTGGCGTTGGTGGCTGTCGCTCACCAGGAGCTTCAGTCACGGTTGTGTTTCCTGCTCCTCTCATTGGCCCTTAAAGGATCTAACCAGGAGCAGCTCCTTTACCATGACTGATAAGAGGTTGGGGGCAGCAGAGCTACTTCTTCATCCTCTCATGTTGGACTGATTCCACTACTACAGCGCTACAGTGACTCGCTATCACCTCCTCAGGTACACAGTGGTATTACAGACAGGACGAGCCGGGGCTAGCTGGTTAGCATGCTAACTTTAGTGGATTTTTTTGTTGTGTTCTGGTGTCTCCTTTTCTCAGTGGGGAGCTTCACCTCACTCAGCTGCACCTCCTTCCAGACCTCCATAGAGTGGAGGTGTCTTCTCACAGTGGAAGAAGAATGGACAGAAACACCTGTGGTTGTTCTCAGATCTAAGGCCAGAGTGGAGCTCTTGTCTCTCAGAGATGAAAGTGCTGGTTATCTGATGGGGGCAGTGTTGGTGGGTCTACCAGGTCTTTCAGGTGGCTGTTAGGAGTCTTATATCTAACATCCTCAGAACTACCTCTGAATAATGAACAACTGCTTGGCTATTTTGACAGTAAAATTTTTTTTTGTCACTGGGATTCTACACTTACTGGCCACTTTATCGGAAACCCCTAACATCCACCTCCACTTTGCTGATGTACAGTTCAGCCTAATCAAAGCCCTCATATAGATTCGACTCATGTACTCATGTTCTGTGAGCTCAGAAGTGATTCAGATTCGGGTACACTGTTCATGCTCTGTCATTTCTCTGGTCCTCTCTTCTTTCACATCTCTTCAGTACGCACGCTGCGGATGTTTCCGAGCACTTGAGCACATTTCGTGGAACCAGACTCTGTTTTTAAAAGACAACTCAAAGTCCATAAATCTCTGTCAGACGAGACCAGCGGGGATTTGGGGCTGATGAACGAATTTGCTTTAGTAAGCACCTGCACAGGAGTACCATCACGGGATTGTCATTAGCAACGGACACGCCCCTAATCAGCCTCATTTGCCTAGGCTCACCTTGTGTGTTTAACCTTGTAGATGTACAATCAGAGACGATAGCTCATCTGCTGCTGCACAGTGCAGCGTCGGTCATCCTCTAGTCCTTCATCAGTGAACACAGGGCGCCGCCCACAGGACGCTGCCCACAGGACGCTGCCCCCAGGACGCTGCCCCCAGGACGCTGTTGTGCTGGATAGGTTGGTTGACCATTCTTAGTCCAGCAGTGACACTGAGGTGTCCCACCCTAGGTTTAGTCATCACTACAGGGGGGAAACCAAAGGTGTCCCTCATCTCTGGCGTATTCCTTCAGGTCAGTACGGATGTAAAGATCCTGAAACATCCTTCAAAAAATGTTACTCTGAAATTTAGATTTTTACAACAGTGCACCCAATACAGCTCTGACCTCCTCATGTAGTGATCCGGCCTCCGATCCAAACCCCAGACTAAAGGATGCTCCTGAGAGTGTCACTTCAGTACAATGGAAGAAAAACTCA
>JAMWET010004878.1:12500-30000 GCA_024036415.1 Prochilodus magdalenae | reverse complement strand
GTGTGTGTGTGTGTGTGTGTGTGTGTGTGTGTGTGCTGGTGTTTGTGTGTGTGTATGTATGTGTGTGTGTGTGCTGGTGTG
The DNA here is from genome assembly GCA_024036415.1 of Prochilodus magdalenae. Lineage (NCBI taxonomy): Eukaryota > Metazoa > Chordata > Actinopteri > Characiformes > Prochilodontidae > Prochilodus > Prochilodus magdalenae. The sequence goes on along the minus strand of JAMWET010004878.1, from coordinate 29,919 downwards.
TATATGTGTGTGTGTGTGTGTGTGTGCTGGTGTGTGTGTGCTGGTGTGTGTGTCTGTGTGTGTGAATGTGTGTATGTGTGTGTGTGTGTGTGTGTGTGTGTGTGTAGTAAGGAATATTCTGCTTGTCCAGTTGAAAATCTTTCTAATCTCTCAGAAGGAAATCAGGCCGGTGTGGGTGTAACGTTATGCTGGATCACTAACAGGTACATTAACCCTTTATAGGCAGACTGAAGAATCAGACCTGTTTCTGTTCTTCACTACTTACTCTACACTTTCTCTCAGTCTAGAACCACACGACCTTTCAGGATTGTACAGGTTACATGAAAATAAGCATCTTGTGATTTTGGGAACATGCAGTTTTCATATATTATCACATGGTTTTGAACAACCCACCAGGAAAACCACCACAATGACCTAGCAATGCCTTAGCGAACACCTGGGACACCAAAGCAATGGCCACGCAACAATTTAGCAACTACTTGAACCACAGACACTTCCAACTCAAATTTCCAGCAACTTCGTCAATCAACTTGGACTCGATCCATAGAGATTCAGGACTCTACAAGAGTCTAGAACTGGAGGTACTCGTTGCTCAACTTGTACTTGAACCCTGACACTTTCAACCCAGCTTGGACTTAGACCTAGTGATAAATCCGGAGACTCAGATTTGACTCAGACCAGAGAATTGAAGACTTAACTCAGATTTGACATATAGATACTTGAGACTTGGTTCAGACTTCGAATCTAGAGACTCAAAACTCGAATCAGACTTAAAATCCAGAGACTCGAGACTTGACACAGACTCAAGACTTAACACAAGTTTGAAATCCAGATGCTGGAGACCTGATTCAGACTTAAACCACAAAGACTCGAGACTTAACTCGGACTTAAACTACAGAGACTCTAGAGTTGACATGGTTACACCCGCAATGACTTGACACCCAACTCAAACTGCAGGGACTTAAGACTCCAGATTTGACTCAAACTTGAACTACAGAGCCCTGACACTGGACACTTGTAGAGATTTGAGACTCGTCTTTGACTTTAAGCACAGTGACTTCAGACAGACTGTTGGACATTTAAGTGTACTTCAGTTAAACATCGCAAAACATCTGGACACATCACAGGAATCAAACAGTCGTTTACTCTAATAGAGTTTAGAGTTCAGGTTTAGTTGATTCCTAGAACTTAGAGGACTGTAAAATAAAAGCGTTGCCAGGAAATGACTCAGTGTAGTGGATATTAATGGAACGAGAGTTTATTCCACAGGACTGTAAATCATCTATCAGCGGAAAACTCACAGTGCCTGGTGATGTTATGCTAGTGCAGATGTCCCAGATCATTAGTTTTACATAGGTAGCTGTGTGTGTGTGTGTGTGTGTGTGTGTGTGATGGTGCAGGACAGGCAAAATGGAATAGAGAGTGTGAGAGAGAGAGAGAGAGAGAGAGAGAGAGAGAGATGGTTGGTGCTGTATGGAACATATTGTCTCCATCCAAGGAATTACATGCAACAGCCATATGAAGCCATCTGTAACGCCATCCATCTTCCTCTATCACACGCTCACGCTTGTTTTCATAAAGTATCAGGATGAAGTGTACATAAATTTGAAATCTATTATATCTATTTGTGAAAAGTATGCTCCATGTGTGTTATGAATATGGAATTAAATGAAGTTCTATATGTAGATTCCATACATCATTCTAAAACACAACACGTCACGACTTCACGGTTGTTGCCTGGCTGCACCTTGTGCTGGTATTCCATTCTGGGCGGGGTGTCCTGATATTCGCTTGTACAATTTCCTCATACACTCCACAATTCATCCTACAATCAAAAGATAACTATACCACCTGGTGAAGAGACAGCAAACCAGCCCGTGTCACGATACTACCACCACCATGTGTCATTTTTGGATATACACCTCTGGCTGACAGCGGACTGGTGAAGATAAGATAAGATAATCCTTCATTGATCCCACAGTGGGGAAATTTTACATGCCACAGCAGCACAGAGGGAAGCACAGAAGAGTCAGGAAACATACAAATAATAAATAAGATCTATAAATACTATAATTACAGAAAATATAAATAGTAGAAATAGAAATATACTACTGAGTTTTATTGCACATAGTTGAAATAGACTAGTGTAGAAATAGACTAGTGTAGGAATAGACTAGTGTAGGAATAAGCTAGTGTAGAAGTGGACTAGTGTAGAAATAGACTAGTGTAGAAGTGGACTAGTGTAGAAATAGACTAGTGTAGAAGTGGACTAGTGTAGGAATAGACTAGTGTAGAAGTGGACTAGTGTAGAATAGACTAGTGTAGAGATAGACTAGTGTGGAAGTGGACTAGTGTAGGGATAGACTAGTGTAGAGATAGACAAGTGTAGAGATAGACTAGTGTAGGAATAAGCTAGTGTAGAAATAGACTAGTGTAGAAATAGACTAGTGTAGGGATAGGCTAGTGTAGAAATAGACTAGTGTAGAGATAGAATAGTGTAGAAGTAGACTAGTGTAGAAATATAGACTGAGTTTATTAGAGATAGAAAATAGACTGTAGCGATAGAATAGTGTAGAAGTAGACTAGTGTAGAAATAGACTCAAGTGTAGAAGTAGAATAGTGTGGACTAGTGTAGAAATAGACTAGTGTAGGGATAGGCTAGTGTAGAAATAGACTAGTGTAGAGATAGAATAGTGTAGAAGTAGACTAGTGTAGAAATAGACTAGTGTAGAGATAGACTAGTGTAGAGATAGAATAGTGTAGAAGTAGACTAGTGTAGAAGTAGACTAGTGTAGAGATAGAATAGTGTAGAAATAGACTAGTGTAGAAATAGACTAGTGTAGAGATAGAATAGTGTAGAAGTAGACTAGTGTAGAAATAGACTAGTGTAGAGATAGACTAGTGTAGAATAGACTAGTGTAGGAATAGACTAGTGTAGAAATAGACTAGTGTAGGAATAGACTAGTGTAGGAATAGACTAGTGTAGGAATAGACTAGTGTAGAAATAGACTAGTGTAGAGATAGACTAGTGTAGAGATAGAATAGTGTAGAAGTAGACTAGTGTAGAAATAGACTAGTGTAGAGATAGACTAGTGTAGAATAGACTAGTGTAGGAATAGACTAGTGTAGAAATAGACTAGTGTAGAGATAGACTAGTGTAGAGATAGACTAGTGTAGAATAGACTAGTGTAGGAATAGACTAGTGTAGAAATAGACTAGTGTAGAGATAGACTAGTGTAGAGATAGAATAGTGTAGAAGTAGACTAGTGTAGAAATAGACTAGTGTAGAGATAGACTAGTGTAGAATAGACTAGTGTAGAATAGACTAGTGTAGAAATAGACTAGTGTAGGAATAGACTAGTGTAGGAATAGACTAGTGTAGGAATAGACTAGTGTAGAGATAGACTAGTGTAGAAATAGACTAGTGTAGATATAGACTAGTGTAGAAGTGGACTAGTGTAGGGATAGACTAGTGTAGAAGTGGACTAGTGTAGAGATGGACGAGTGTAGGAATAGACGAGTGTAGAGATAGAGTAGTGTAGGAATAGACTAGTGTAGAGATAGACTAGTGTAGGAATAGACTACTGAGGGGAGCGGATGTTATACAGTCTGACGGCCGGAAGGAAGGATCTGTGGTACACACCGCGGGTGCAGCAGTCGGGCACTGAAGGAGCTGCCCAGTGCTTCCAGAGAGTGGTACATGGGGTGGGACAGGTTCTTCAGCATGTGTTTGAACTCAGTCCTCTTTCTCCTGCCCCCCACCACCTCCACTGGGCCAGGAGGACACCCCAGGACAGAGCTGGACTTCTTGATGACTCTGTTCAGTCTCTTCCTGTCAGCGGTGGAGATGCTGCTGCCCCAGCAGACCACTCCATAAAAGATGGCTGATGCCACCACAGCATCATAGAAGGTCCTCAGGAGCTCCCCCTGCACTCCAAAGGAGTACATACGCCAGTGCCACACTGGTGTCACAAGTTGGGTAGCGCCCCCAAGTGGCCTGGAAAGAGATGGCATCCCAAAGAACATGACCGAGAAGAAGGCCAGACCAGGACAGTGGAAGAGAAAGCAGTGTGGTGAGGCTCAGCATGGGTGGAGGTGATGGCAGGGACCTGCCAGTGGTGGAGCATGATGGCTTCTACTGCAGCCCTCCAGTAGCGCTTTGAGCAGGTGCTGACGTTGTAGCTGGACAAGCGGATGCTTCTAAAGAGTGGAGCTGAGTAATATGCTAACCTCGATACTACCACGCCCACTACCACACCCACTACTACCACACACAGTATTCCAGCTCTCTCTTTCAGGTTTCTTACTGCTTTCCAAACTGAGGAGGAGAGAAGGAGCAGAAAGGAGAGAAGGAAATGAGAGGAGAGGAGGAAGGAGGAAAAAGGAAATGACAAAAGGAGAAAAGGAGAGTGGGGCTGCAGGGTTGGTTGATTCCTAATGACTTCTGCATGTGGAGCTGACGCATAAATCAGAGAGCAGGAGAGAAGGAGCGAGAAAGGGAGGAACAGAGAGAAGGAGAGAGAGAGGGAGGGGATAGAGGGAGGAAAAGAGAAGGAGAGAGGGAGACATGATGGGGTTGCACTGGCATGTTTATTTAACTTACACACCTCATCAGTGTCAGCACTCAAGTTACACTGTCTGTCACACACACACCCACACACTCACACACCACACACTCACTCACACACACACTCACTCACACACACACACACACACACACACACTCACACACACTATCACACACACACACAGACACAGACACACACACTCACTCACACACACTATCACACACACACACTCACACACCACACACTCACTCACACACACACTCACTCACTCACACACACACACACAGACACACACACACTCACACACACACAGACACAGACACACACACTCACACACACACACTATCACACACATACACTCACTCACACACAGACACACACACACTATCACACACACACACACACACCGACACACACTCACACAGACACACACCACACACACACTCACACACACTATCACACACACAGACACACACCCACACACACTCACTCACACACACACATACACACACTATCACACACACACACACACACACTCACACACACACACACACACACTATCACACACACACACACACACACACTCACACACACACACACACCCACCACCACACACACACACACACACACACACACCCCACACACACACACAAACACACACACACAAACACACACACAGGTAACACACACACACACACACACCACACACACACACACACACACACTCACACCACTACACACCACACACAGACTCACCACACACACACACACACACACACTCACACAGACACACACTCACACACACTATCACACACACAGACACACACCCACACACACTCACTCACACACACACATACACACACTCACACACACTAACACACAGACACACACCCACACACACTCACTCACACACACACACACACACACTATCACACACACACACACACACACTCACACACACTATCACACACACACACACACACACACACACTCACACAGACACACACACACACTCACACACTCACACACACACACCACACACTCACTCACTCACACACACCCACACACACAAACACACACCCACACACACAAACACACACTCACTCACACAAACACTCACACACACCCACACACACACTCACACACACACACACTCACACAGACACACACAGACACACACACCACACACAGACACACACACTCACTCACACACTCACAGACACACACAAACACACTCACACACACACACACCACACACTCACACACACACTCACTTACACACACACACACACAGACATCTCTCTTCTTTCTTTCTGTGCTTTTTTCTTTCACTTTGTCTCTAACTCTTTCACTCCCTCTCCCTCTTTCTCCTCTCTCTCTCTATCTCCCTCCCTCTCTCACTCCCTCTCTCTATCTCCCTCTTTCTCCTCTCTCCTCTCTCTCTCTCTCTCTTTCTCTCTCTCTGTATCCTGACTTTCAGAGATGAACTCCTGTGCCCTTTTAGCCTTTAGTGTAGTAATAATAACAGTGATGCTAATGGAGTAGAGTGATAGTGCGTTCACTCTGCTCATGTTGGGGTTAGAGTTATAATGTTGAATTGCTGAATGAAAAATAAATCTCCCATCAAATCATATTTGATCTCCTCTGTAGGAACTATGTAGTTAGAGCCAAGCGAGCTCTCCTATTGGTCATGACTTCAGGAGCAGCATTATAATAGAGGGGTTTTACTCTTCGGAGTTGGACGTTTTGACGTTTATGAACTGAAGGCCGTGCTCCTTTAGTGACAGCTCACCGTGCGGAGCGTCTGAGCTGTAGAAATGAGTGTAGTGTGCGGTACCTGATTTAGGGCTTTCTGTCTCTCCACATTTAATTCAATGGATTAAGCTTTACTGGCATGGCCCATCTTTACTTCTCCATACTGTCATCATAGCATCATCAGCATGACAGGAACTAATGAGTCACTCACTAGGACTCATTTTGTGGCACTCAGATATGCGCTGTCCTGCCAAACCACTACTTTCTGTAATATGACGGAGAGTTTGTCAATAACTCATCTTCCCATGTCCCTCGTTCTTCTGTTGTTCTCAGTGAGACTCATCCACCAACCAAAAATGTCCAGCCAACAGCATCCTGGGGCAGCGTCCTGTGGGGCAGCGTCCTGTGGGGCAGCATCCTGTGGGGCAGCATCCTGTGGGGCAGTGTCCTGTGGGGGCAGCGTCCTCTGGGGCAACATCCTGTAGGGCAGTGTCCTGTGGGGCAGTGTCCTGTGGGGCAGTGTCCTGTGGGGCAGTGTCATTTGGGGCAGCGTCCTCTGGGGCAGCATCCTGTGGGGGCAGCGTCCTCTGGGGTAGCATCCTGTAGGCCAATGTCCTCTGGGGCAGCATCCTGTGGGGCAGCGTCCTGTGGGGCAGCGTCCTGTGGGGAAGTGTCCTCTGGGGCAGCGTCCTGTGGGGCAGTGTCCTGTGGGGCAGCGTCCTCTGGGGCAGCATCCTGTGGGGCAGTGTCCTGTGGGGCAGCGTCCTGTGGGGCAGCGTCCTGTGGGGCAGCGTCCTGTGGGGCAGCGTCCTGTGGGGCAGCGTCCTGTGGGGAAGTGTCCTCTGGGGCAGCGTCCTGTGGGGCAGCTTCCTGTGGGGCAGCATCCTGTGGGGCAGCGTCCTCTGGGGCAGCGTCCTGTAGGGTAGTGTCCTGTGGGGCAGCGTCCTGTGGGGCAGCATCCTGTGGGGCAGCATCCTGTGGGGCAGCGTCCTGTGGGGCAGCATCCTGTGGGGAAGTGTCCTCTGGGGCAGCGTCCTGTGGGGAAGTGTCCTCTGGGGCAGCGTCCTGTGGGGCAGCGTCCTGTGGGGGCAGCGTCCTGTGACCCCTGATGAAGGACTCAAGGATGACCAACACTGCACTGTGCAGCAGCAGATGAGCTATCGTCTCTGACTGACCATGTACAAGCTGGACCAGCAAGGTAGGAGTGTCTAATAGAGTGGACAGTGAGTGGACACAGTGTTTAAACACTCCAGCAGCACTGCTGTGTCTGATCCACTCACACCAGCACCACACACACTAACACACCACCACCACGTCAGTGTCACTGCAGTGCTGAGAATGATCCACCACCCACATAGTACCGGCTCTGTGGTGGTCCTGTGGGGGTCCTGTCCATTGAAGAACAGGGTCATACAGTATACAGAGAAACAGATGGACTACAGTCTGGAACTGTACACCTACAGAGTGTCCTATAGGGTCAGTGGAGATGATAGTGTGGACACTGAGTGCACCCACACACACACACACACACACACACAGTGTATAGCCTGTGTATGTAAAGTAAGGACAGGTCAGTTGGGAATGTGTTATTTGGAATTCCAAATGTGCTGCTTATTCAATTCACTTCAGGTCTGTTTTATTGGAATGGCACTTTCTACAACAGTCATTTCTCCAAAGCAGTTTTCCAGAAAATCGGATGCATAGTGTCGCCGAGGGAGACAGACGTCAGACCATGGCTCTATCTCAGCGGGCAGTGCGGCTGGCAGTCGTATTCTCCGTTCGGCCCCTCTCTATAAACAGGTTTTCCAGCATTGTTCTATGTTTCCAGCCAGCCTTTCTCAGCTCCTTATCAGGTTTGTGTTTTCTCCATCAGTCAGTGTTAGTCTGCCGCTGCGTGCGTCAGTTTACGGGCAGATAGCACGCCGCTTTGTGCTTGCCTTTTGTGAGCACCGATGGGTGATGCAATTCAGGTTTTGACATGCTGTAATTTGGCCGGCTCCAATTTTTCACGGCTTTGTCACTGAACTAAGCATCAGGACCAGCTGTGTCAGCCGCGTGAGGGAGCCTTGGTCCGCTCCTGGCAGATGATGGAAGTGGAGGTCACAATTAATAGTCGAATTTTGAGCATAGGTGATGTTGCAGCGGCAACAATGTCTCCATCTGTGATCAGGACGAGGCTAGGGGCAACTTCTGGTTTAGTGGTGTTTCTTTTGGCTGCTGTTTTGATCTACACCAGTGAACAGCCACAGATGCACCGTGTACACTACACCATACACCACTCTGACTGTAGAGTGACGCTGCTGTGCTCAAAAGTAAACCTGGAGTAGGTCTGGAAGTGAAATGTTCCCTGTTCTTGCTTGATATCAGATTCCAGGAATCTCCTTGGTCCTGTTTTCCTTCCATAATGCTCCAGATGTTTCCAGGGGGTGATCTGCGGTCTGGACTGCAGGCAGGTCAGTTCAGCACCCGGACTCTTTTCCTACGGAGCCATGCTGCTGTAACACAGGCAGAATGTGGTTGATTGTCCTGCTGACTCAGCTGCTCATACTAAGCCGGATGGTCCCTCTCCTCTTTAGCCCACAGGATCCATGATTTCCAGGAGGATTCCCAGATTCTGATTCCTCTTTTCCACTTCTCTGTCTTAAATAAGCTCAGGCCCAGAGAAAGCGGTGGCGCTGTTTCTGGATCTGGTTAAATCTGGGTTCTTCTCTGCATGGTGCAGTTTAACTTGTGGAGCAGTGATGAACTGTGTTCACAGACGATGGTGTTGGGAAGTGTTCCTGATCCCATACAGTGACTCCACTCCAGGACCGTCAGGGCTGTTTTTAATGTGGTGTGGTCTGAGGGTCTGAGGATCACCACCGTCCAGTACTGGTTCTGATTCCAGTCCCTTGTGTACAGAGTTTCTCCGGATTCCCTGGATCTGTTAATGACAGTGTGTGGTGTAGATGATGATCAGCTCCAGGTTCTTTGCTGTGTTCCCTTGAGGAACGATGTTCATGAGACCCTGCTGTATCTGGTGGGGCAGTCATTCACAGAGTGGTGACTCCTCCCCATCTTTACTCCTGATAGACTCCGCCTCTCTGGAAGCATCTTCATACCTGTTAACCTGTCAGGTGTTCCAGCAGGTGTTTCTTTTTTTGGCTCGGTTCCAATTCTTTCTTTTTTTTAACACCAAGTACAGAAATACTGTACATTTCTTTAACTCACTGCATCCCAGCTTTGTTAGGAACAGCGTCGTACAAAATGATGCAGTGAAGGCAAACGAGTTACACGATGAGCATCCAGTCAGCATCTGATCAGTATCCAGTAATGTACTATAGCTGGGCAGAACCTGTTCCGTCCCTGGTCTGATGTTGTTATGGACAGTCAGTCGTGGGTGTTGTAATTCTGAGTGAGAGACCCGGCTGAGCAGACCCGGTGTCGGTGCGGTGGGTCTGAATTTAAATGCGTCTGTGTTTGGAGGCTGATTTATCTCTGTGCCAAGTGATCATGTTCAGCAAGACGGAGAGAGATACACTGTGTGTCTTTAATGAGGGAGGTAGACGAGGGAGAGGGCGGAGGGAGTGAGAGAGAGAAGGGGGGAGAGTAAGAAAGAGAGAGAGAAGAGAGAATAAAAGAGAGAGGGAAAGGGGGAGAGAGTAAGAAAGAGAGAGAAAGGGAGAGAGTAAGAGAGAGAGAGAAGGGGAGAGAGTAAAAGAGAGACAAGGGGAGAGAGTAAGAGAGACAAGGGGAGAGAGTAAAAGAGAGAGAAGGGGAGAGAGTAAGAGAGAGAGAGAGAGAGAAGGCGAGAGAGTAAGAGAGAGAGAGAGAAGGGGAGAGAGTAAGAGAGAGAGAAGGGGAGAGAGTAAGAGAGAGAGAGAGAAGGGGAGAGAGTAAAAGAGAGAGAAGGGGAGAGAGTAAGAGAGACAAGAGGAGAGAGAAGGGGAGAGAGTAAGAGAGAGAGAGAGAAGGGGAGAGAGTAAGAGAGAGAGAAGGGGAGAGAGTAAGAGAGACAAGGGGAGAGAGAAGGGGAGAGAGTAAGAGAGAGAGAAGGGGAGAGAGTAAGAGAGAGAGAGAGAAGGCGAGAGAGTAAGAGAGAGAGAGAGAAGGGGAGAAAGTAAGAGAGAGAGAAGGGGAGAGAGTAAGAGAGAGAGAGAAGGGGAGAAAGTAAGAGAGAGAGAAGGGGAGAGAGTAAGAGAGAGAGAGAGAAGGCGAGAGAGTAAGAGAGAGAGAAGGGGAGAGAGTAAGAGAGACAAGGGGAGAGAGTAAGAGAGAGAGAGAAGGGGAGAGAGTAAGAGAGAGAGAAAGGGAAGGGGAGAGAGTAAGAGAGAGAGAGAGAGAGAGAGAAGAAGGGGAGAGAGTAAGAGAGAGAGAGAGAGAAGGGGAGAGAGTAAGAAAGAGAGAGAGAAGGGGAGAGAGTAAGAAAGAGAGAGATAAGGGGAGAGAGTAAGAAAGAGAGAGAGAAGGGGAAAGAGTAAGAAAGAGAGAGAGAAGGGGAGAGAGTAAGAGAGAGAGAAGGGGAAAGAGTAAGAAAGAGAGAGAGAAGGGGAGAGAGTGAAAAAGAGAAAGAGAGAAGGGGATAGAGTAAGAGAGAGAGAGAGAGAGAGAGAGAAGGGGAGAGAGTAATAAAGATAGAGTGAGAAGGGGAGAGAGTAAGAGAGAGAAGGGGAGAGAGTGAAAAAGAGAAAGAGAGAAGGGGATAGAGTAAGAGAGAGAGAGAGAGAGAGAGAAGGGGAGAGAGTAATAAAGATAGAGTGAGAAGGGGAGAGAGTAAGAGAGAGAAGGGGAGAGAGAAAGATAAAAGAGAGAGAGAAAGGAGGACAGGAGTCCTGTTAACAGTAAGAGGTGCCGGAACGATAGAGACTGGACATTCTAGGAGAGGAAAGAGAGAGAGGGGGAGAGAGTAATAAAGAGAGAGAGAGACGGGGAGAGAGTAATAAAGAGAGAGAGAAGGGGAGAGAGTAATAAAGAAAGAGAGAGAAGGGGAGAGAGTAAGAAAGAGAGAGAGAGATGGGGAGAGAGTAAAGAGAGAGAGAAGGGGAGAGAGTGATAAAGGGAGAGAGAGAAGGGGAGAGAGTAATAAAGAAAGAGAGAGAGGGGGAGAGAGTAATAAAGAGAGAGAGAAGGGGAGAGAGTAAGAAAGAGAGAGAGAGAAGAGGAGAGAGTAATAAAGAGAGAGAAGGGGAGAGAGTAAGAGAGAGAGAGAGAGAAGAGGAGAGAGTAATAAAGAGAGAGAGAGAAGGTGAGAGAGTAAGAAAGAGAGAGAGAAGGGGAGAGAGTAAAAGAGAGAGAGAGGAGGAGAGCGTAATAAAGAGAGAGAAAGAAGGGGAGAGAGTAATTAAAAGAGAGAGAGAAGCGGAGGGAGTAATAAAAAGAGAGAGCGAGACGGGGAGAGAGTAAAGAGAAAGAGAGAAGAGAGTAAGAAAGAGAGAGAGTGGGAGAGAGTAATAAAGAGAGAGAGAGAAAGGAGGAGAGGAGTCCTGTTAACAGTTAGAGGTGCCGGAACGATAGGAGCTGGACATTCTAGGAGAGGAAAGAGAGAGAGAGGGATGGAGAGCGAGTGACTCAGCACACCCCGAGCAGCCCTCTCACCCAGCACAGTGTCCTGCAGCACCAAGTCATTTCCCACCGCGTTTCAGGAGTGAAATGGCATGGAAGGGAAGCTGGAGGGATCCGCTGTAGTACTGTCCTAAAGATCATCAGATCCCTCTGGACTACTGAGCAGGAGCTTACAGATCACCCAACGACCCGAACCCAACACGGCGCCAGGCCTGATGTTCAGCGGGCCATAGTAAAGCTGTTCAGTGTGGTTCTGAGTGTAGACCAGTTCCCTGAATCTAGAACCCTGGATTAATAACACCAGAGATAAAATCCACCCCAGTAATTACCGAGGTGTCAAATTGGATTCCTGCCAGACTACAGCACCACTGATCATCACTGACCTGTTTATCTGATTTCAGAAAGGCCTTTGAATCGGTTTGTCTGAACCGACAGTAACGACTGAGGTGCCACTGAGCAGGGCACCTAACCCCCAACTGCACCACCGTGCATGTATTGGGAGAGAGAGTTACACTGAGCCCGGCGAAAGAGATAGGGACAGTAGAGAAAGAGTGTGGAGGGAGAGAGAGAGAGAGAGAAAGAGAGAGGAACACAGAGCCAGGATAGAGAGAGATAGGGACAGTAGGGAGAGAGAGAGAGAGGGAGAGAGAGAGAGAGAGAGAGAGAGAGATAGGGACAGTAGGGAGAGAGAGAGAGAGGGAGAGAAAGAGAGAGGGAGCGGGGTGGGGGCTGGGGGTGTGGGGTGTGTAAGCTCCATTAGTGGTTTTATAGCCGGAGTAATTGAGTGAAGGTTATTGGAAGGATAAGGCTGTTTTAAGTGAGCTATCTGACCAGACCAAACTAAACGATCTCAGAACACACACACTCCTACACATATACACACACTCCTACACATATACACACACTCCTACCCATATACACACACTCCTACCCATATACACACACTCCTACCCATATACACACACTCCTCCACATGTACACACACTCCTACACATATACACACACTCCTACCCAAATACACACACTACTACACAAATACACACACTCCTACACATATACACACACTCCTACACATATACACACACTCCTACACACACTCCTACACACATACACACACTCCTACACATATACACACACTCCTACACACATACACACACTCCTACACATATACACACACTCCTACACACATACACACACTCCTACACTTATACACACACTCCTACACTTATACACACACTCCTACACACATACACACACTCCTACACTTATACACACACTCCTACACTTATACACACACTCCTACCCATATACACACACTCCTACACTTATACACACACTCCTACACTTATACACACACTCCTACCCATATACACACACTCCTACCCATATACACACACTCATACACTTATACACACACTCCTACCCATATACACACACTCCTACACTTATACACACACTCCTACACACACTCCTACACACATACACACACTCCTACACATATACACACACTCCTACACACATACACACACTCCTACACATACACACACTCCTACACACACTCCTACACATGTACACAAACTCCTACACATATAAACACACTCCTACACATACACACACTCCTACCCATATACACACACTCCTATACACACTACTACACAAATACACACACTACTACACAAATACACACACTCCTACACTTATACACACACTCCTACACTTATACACACACTCCTACCCATATACACACACTCCTACACTTATACACACACTCCTACACTTATACACACACTCCTACCCATATACACACACTCATACACTTATACACACACTCCTACCCATATACACACACTCCTACCCATATACACACACTCCTACACTTATACACACACTCCTACCCATATACACACACTCCTACCCATATACACACACTCCTACACTTATACACACACTCCTACCCATATACACACACTCATACACATATACACACACTCCTATACACACTACTACACAAATACACACACTCCTATACACACTACTACACAAATACACACACTCCTACACATATACACACACTCCTCCACATACACACACTCCTACACATACACACACTCCTACACATATACACACACTCCTACACATGTACACACACTCCTACACATATACACACACTCCTACACACATACACACACTCCTACACATACACACACTCCTACACACACTCCTACACATGTACACAAACTCCTACACATATAAACACACTCCTACACATACACACACTCCTACCCATATACACACACTCCTATACACACTACTACACAAATACACACACTACTACACAAATACACACACTCCTACACATATACACACACTCCTCCACGAATACATACACTCCTACACACACTCCTACACATGTACACACACTCCTACACATATACACACACTCCTACACATACACACAGTCCTACACACACTCCTACACATGTACACACACTCCTACACATATACACACACTCCTACACATATAAACACACTCCTACACATATACACACACTCCTATACACACTACTACACAAATACACACACTCCTACACATATACACACACTCCTACACATATACACACACTCCTACACATATACATACACTCCTATACACACTACTACACAAATACACACACTCCTACACATATACACACACTCCTATACATATACACACACTCCTACACATGTACACACACTCCTACACATATACACACACTCCTACACATATACACACACTCCTCCACATGTACACACACTCCTACACATACACACACTCCTCCACATGTACACACACTCCTACACATACACACACTCCTCCACATATACACACTCCTACACACACTCCTACACATATACACACACTCCTCCACATGTACACACACTCCTCCACATATACACACACTCCTACACATATACACACACTCCTACACATATACACACACTCCTCCACATGTACACACACTCCTCCACATATACACACACTCCTACACATATACACACACTCCTACACATACACACACTGCTACACATACACACACTCCTACACATATACACACTCTCCTACACATATTCACACACTTCTACACACACTCCTACACATGTACACACACTCCTCCACATATACACACACTCCTACACATGTACACACACTCCTACACACACTCATACACATATACACACACTCCTACACACACTCATACACATATACACACACTCATATACACACTCATACACACACACTCCTACACACACACTCCTACACACACACTCCTACACACAGTCATACACATACACACACACTCATACATACACACACTCCTGCACATATACACACACTCCTATACATATACACACACTCCTACACATATACACACACTCCTCCACATATACACACACTCCTACACATATACACACACTCCTACCCAAATACACACACTACTACACATATACACACACTCCTACACATATACACACACTCCTACACATATACACACACTCCTACACACATACACACACTCCTACACATATACACACACTCCTACACATATACACACACTCCTACACATATACACACACTCCTACACATATACACACACTCCTACACATATACACACACTCCTACACATATACACACACTCCTACACATATACACACACTCCTACACACACTACACACACTCCTACACATATACACACACTCCTACACTTATACACACACACTCCTACGCATATACACACACTCCTACACATATACACACACTCCTACCCATGGATACACACACTCCTGCTCTTATTAACAGAGGAAATACCCATATACACACACTCCTATACACACTACTACACAAATACACACACTCCTACACATATACACACACTCCTATACACACTACTACACAAATACACACACTCCTACACATATACACACACTCCTCCACATACACACACTACTACACATATGTGTGTGTGTGTGTGTGATGTGTGTGTGTTGCGTGTGTTCCTACACATGTACACACACTCCTACACATGTGAGGGTGTGTGTGTCTGTGTATGAGTGTGTGCAGTATGTAAGTGCCTGTGTCTATGTGTGTGTGTATGTGTACATTGTCTATACATTGTGTGTGTGTATGTACATTGTGTGTATGTGTGTGTACATTGTGTATACATCGTGTGTATGTGTGTGTATGTGTGTACATTGTGTATACATTGTGTGTACATTGTGTGTATGTGTATGTGTGTGTACATTGTGTATACATTGTGTGTGTGTGTGTGTGTGTGTGTGTGCGTGCATGTGTGTGTGTACATTGTGTGTGTGTGTGTGTGTGTGTGTACATTGTGTATACATTGTGTGTGTGTGTATGTGTACATTGTGTGTGTGTGTGTGTGTGTGTGTGTACATTGTGTATACATTGTGTGTGTGTATACATTGTGTATACATTGTGTATACATTGTGTGTGTGTGTGTGTGTGTACATTGTGTATACATTGTGTGTGTGTGTGTGTGTGTGTGCGTACATTGTGTATACATTGTGTGTGTGTGTGTGTGTACATTGTGTATGTGTATGTGTGTCTGTCTGTCCTGTGATGGACTGGTGGCCTGTCCAGAGTGTTTCCTTCCTTCTGCCCAGTGAACGATCCAGAGAGCCCCACAACCCAGAAGCATGAAGTGGTTTAGGAGATGATGAAAGACACGTAAGTGTGTTTTACAGCATTTCATTTTTTATCTATTGTCCTATTAAGTTTTTTTTTATCTTTTACAAAATGTATCATTTTTTTTCCTTTTTTTCCCCCATCTTTATATTCCCTTTTTATTTTTTTTTTATATTTTTATATTTTACCCGTGGTTTTATATTTTAACTGTATATTTTACTAGAATTTTTAAAACTTTATTTTTTTTTATATTTGAACTGTATTTTTAGATTTTTAACTGTATTTTTAAGTTTTTCCCATACATTATTTAAACTGCTTCATATTGTTCCCTGCATTTTTGTATTAAATTAAGCTTTTTGTTTTCACATCTTTGCCTTAGTTTTTTTACTCTCCTGTTTTTTATTTCACCATTCTTTTTCTCATACATTATTAAGCTGTTTATATTTGTACATCTGTCCTGCTTACCTCTGTTTTCGACTCTGTAATGTTTAATAGATGTTTTAATAGTTTGTTTTTCTCTGTAGTTTGAATTTAACTAAACGTTATCGTAACCTGCTTCTCTTCTTCTGGTCTAGATGTGCACCCTGCTGTAAATGGCCAGCGGCGGTGTGGACCGGGGATGTGGGTGTTTCTAATGAAGATTCTGGTGAGTGAGTGTCCAGAGTGAGGCGGTGTGGACCCAGTGTGAGGCGTACTGTGTATTTTAGAGGCTGTGTTTGACCTCTGCATAATGGGGTGAAGCGAAGCGGTGACTGATTCTAAGCCAGTTTTCTTTAGCGGATCGTAATGGGGGTTCACGGAGTCGGGCTGATCCGAGGTCAGCTTTAATGTGGCCGTAGTCTCCGGGGCTGGTTGCTATGGCCTGTTGCTA
>JAMWET010004877.1:0-39885 GCA_024036415.1 Prochilodus magdalenae | reverse complement strand
CACAAATCTAGCAGCCCTGTGTGACAATGACAGAACCCCTGTGTGAAAAAACTGCACAGCGTTCCTGGTAGTGATCTTGCAGCCCAAAGTCCTCACTGTTAGAATCAATATAAGATAACAAATCCTTATCTGGTCTTGGTCTTGACTCGTCTCTTGTGGCCTTGACTACAAAACTGAGTACAGCATTAGTGTTGTCTGAAATGTATATATTCATAAAAAGTGTTTCTGAATTCATAAAATGATAGTCACATGGTTTGAGTCACATTAACTCATCATGTTCTCTGTTCCTCTCCTGCTTTAGTGCTGATTACACTCATCCACTGTGGACAAGATGAAGGTGACTCATTAAATGAACATTTTCAAGCGTAGTTATTTATATTTGTGTACATTTGCATGTAATTACATTAAACTGATTAAGCTTAAGATAATAAATCTACTTCTTATACTGAGAAAAGCAGATTTGCTCACGTCATCGTTTCATACCACCAGCACAACCCAACCTGAAGGTGGAGCCTCAGAGCTCAGTCTATACTGGAGACACAGTTACTCTGAGCTGTGAGCTGCCGAATTCTACTGGATGGAAGATTTTCTGGAAGAAAGACTATCAGAATGTAAAAGATTTTGATTACCAAAACCCAATCAATGTTACAGAGACTAATCCAGGAAAAGTAGAGTACCAGTGTGTGGCAAGAAAAGGTTTGGGCTATACAGAAATAAGCTATGCAGTCAAGATTGCAGTGAGAGGTATGTCATGTTTTTCTTTTCTTTTTTCCTGAAGATTTTTTTTTCACTTTATCATTAATCTTTAAGAAGTAGATATTTTAAATGTATTTATCATTTTTTAATAGAAAGACCAAAAGCTACAGTGAACGTCCAGCCAGCTGATCATGTACTGGTGGGAGAGAGAGTCACTCTGACATGTGAAATAGAAAGAAGAGATTATTGGAATTATGAATGGTATAAGAATAATAATCTTCTCAGTGATGCTAAAAGGAAGGAATATGAAATCTCTAATGTTGGTCAGGATAATGCAGGTGTTTATACCTGTAAGGGAACACAGTCAACAGGCCGAATATATACACACACCAGTGCAGCTGTTACACTGACTGTATCAGGTGAGTGTGGAGTCTGTTTAATTTATTCTCCTCCATTTACAGTTAAATCTTTGGTAGAATATTCTGGACTTTAATTCAAATTAAAATGTAAACGTATTTAAATTGTGTATTTACATTTGCAGTTTCTGTGTTAGTGCATGTTGGCTGGAGACTGTGATAATGGCAGTAGCAACAGTTGCAATTGCTCACTCTGTATTCTAAACAGGCATAAGGAGGATGAAATGTGTAATATATTAGTAAAGTAATTACATTTTTAACAAGCTATAATGAAGCAATAATATGCAGAAACACAAACATATTTTGGTTTTGTATTGTCTTAAATCATATTCCATATATCACAAAATCTTTAAACAGAGAGACCAAAAGCTACAGTGAAAGTCCAGCCAGCTGATCATGTACTGATGGGAGAGAGAGTCACTCTGGCATGTGAAATAGAAAGTGGAGATTACTGGAATTATGAATGGTATAAGGATAATAATCTTCTCAGTGATGCTAAAAGGAAGGAATATGAAATCTCTAATGTTGGTCAGGATCATGCAGGTGTTTATACCTGTAAGGGAACACAGTCAACAGGCCGAATCTACACACACACCAGTGCAGCTGTTACACTGACTGTATCAGGTGAGTGTGGAGTCTCTCTCTTCAGAATCCTTTGTCCTGCTTTTCATTTCATAATTTGCCACATTTTCTAATAGGTGACCATTCTGCACCATTTCTTAGTCTAACAATTAGACTGACAATGTATCACACACATTTTAATGTTAAAAGCACAACACTAAAACGACAGAGAACGACATGACTACAACCACTATAGCCTGTAGCCACGGTACAAACATCGTTTTCCCTTAAAAAGACAGAACGGACACGAAGCTATGGTGTGCACAGCTCACGCCTTCGAAGCACATCTGCTTCACGGGCAGTTTTATGCCTACCTGCCGTTCCTCCAAATACGGAGCGCCCCCTGCTGGCCCAGTGCCTTTACCCCAGTTAACCCCCATGCTGCTCTGCTTGTAAAAATGCAGGAAGTTTATTAAAACAAACCCAACAAAAGAAAGATAATGAACAACCTGAGGCACAGATTGAGAAGACGTACATACATTTAAAAGAATGCATGAGAGATATTAATTTAGCTTTTTATAGCGCTTTACACTGACACTCACCCTTAAGTCTACTCACCCTTTCCACCAATGCGCACCTGATGCTCAGTACTCCCCTGAGGTCCCCTGAGGTCAACAATAATATCTTTGGTTTTGCTAACATTGAGGGCTCACATCATTGTTGGTGATTTTGCTGATAATTGTTTTTATTTATCAGCAAACCTGATGATGTTGTTGCAGCTGTGCTGTGCTTTGCATTGCAAGGCAGTGTTGGAGTACTGGGCCTGAGCAGTGGTCTCAAAGCAGGTGTAGACGTTGTAAAGTTTGGCAGGGAGGAAGGCGTTTGTGGTCACTGGGGTACTGACTTTGCTCTTGTAGTCAGTAATCACTTGGTTCCCCTGCTAGATGCACCTGTCTGAGTTGGTTTTGAAGTGGGCTGTGATCTGTGTGTGTGTTGTCATAGTACAACCTTAAGTTTTTTAATAAACTGCTACTGTGAGACGACAAGATGATAAAGATCCAAAATTAGCTGTACTGTACAGAAACTCATCTGGGGAACATTTTACAGTCTTTATATTAATAAGATGTAACAGTGTAGAATATATGAATTTTCATTTTTAATATAAAAGTAATTACTTCTGTGAGACATACATATAACATACAGATTTAATATTGCTTGTAGTAAAGACTTTTTTCTAACAAACATACTACAACCTTTAGTTTGTAACCTTGAGAAATGCTGTCTTTGAATTTTAGTTTAATTTGGTCTTTCATACATGACTAATGTGAGACATCCATAAATACATCAGCACCCCCCGTTTAAATAAGGTCTGTTTAGTACTAATGTCCTGTATTGCACTTGTGCAGTCTCTTTCTGAAGGCAAACCTTTGACATAGACTGTAGCAAGAACCACCTGTTGGTCCTGTGACGACATTTTAGTTTGAGACTTTTGCGATCTTGTGCTCTGCTCTTAGGCTGAACTTGCTCGAACTGTCTGATCTGGCGATGTTGCCTGTTGCTTCACTTGTAAATGATTTTGTGTACAGGGAAATGCCTGGTTTCTAATTGTTTTAAATCCCTTCCTGGACTCATATACATATACAATCTTTCTGAAGGCCAGAAAGCTCTTTGGATGTGACAATATTAATACCACTAATTTTATTCGAAGCAAAACCAAACTAAATATCTGAAATGTAAATAAGACCATATCCTCCAATATCCTCTCTAAAAACGTTCTTGTCATTACCAATTAAGGGTGAAGTGTGACCTCGAGACCGACGTGGGCAGAATTAAAAAACCAGGAACGGTTTATTTACAAACAGGCAATCTCAGCAAGCACCAGTAAGCAGCGAAACAATGGGAGAAGCTAAATCAGAGTCAGGCGGAGGTCAGAACCAGGTAGTACAAGCAGCGAGGGCAAACAAGTTTAAAGGGGAAGACCGAAGAGGAAAAACAAAGTGAGAAAGCAGAGATTCAAACTGTAGTCAGAGCACAAGCAAAAGGGATTAGGCGAAAGAGTAGTTGAGGAACGAAGGGAATCGGAAACCAGAATAAGACACTACGAGAACGGCCCGCTCAGGATTGCTAAATAATGTTTGGCAAAGCTTCGCAGGGAACCCGTGTGAAATACAGCCTTAAATACAGACAGGAATTAGATACAGCTGCAGTTAAAACTCGGGCGATCTAGAGCGAATCACGGAGTCCGAACGGGGGGCGCATAGACATGACGTCATCGAGCGTGGCCCTCTGGGAAGTGGAGTCCCGAAGAGCGGAAAACGACAACACTGCAATTTTACAAATCATGTTCATGTCATTTCTTCAGTGCTATGTATTTAGTTATATTGCCTCCATCTAGCAATATTGTTCAAATGAAGATCAAATGTCTAGATGTTTAAATACAGTATGTTAAATGGTGGATATTCTATTTATTTCTCTGGCTTTTTGTGCACTGAAACAGGAAAACAGTGAAGCAGTGTGATCTAAGAAGTACCTTTGACAGATGGGTTAAAAGGTCAAGAAGTTAATGTTAAATATATAATTCAGTTTATTATGGCCACTGTCATTTAACTGACTGAAATGTGGAAACTGGAGTTAGAATATCATAAGTCCATATGACTTGACCCAAGACTTGCTTGACTTAAAGCAGGGACTTGACTTGACTTGGCTGAATCCTCCCACATTAACTTGGGACTTGCTTGAAATTGGTTTGATGTGTGACTTACTCCCACCAGCACGATTTACATGTGTGTAAAGGTACCACTGATGCAGAAGCATATAATGGTATTATAGAGACACATATGATGTTGTGTCGTCGTCTGTTGTCAAGATTAGTTGAAAATGCATGTCGCATTATGGAGAGCAGAATCGGGCAACAACAACCGTAAGCTGTTGAACAGCTGAAGTGTTGTATGAAGCAGGAATGTGCCAAAATTCCACTACGAAAATATTGCAAAAGTTCTTCTCCTTACCTCCAAATGCTTAAACGTGTAACTGAAAGGAAATGATGCAACAGAGTAGTAAACATGCCTCTGTGCCTGTTTTTGAATGTGTTAGTGAAAATGTGTTTACATTAACATAATGCAATTACACAATTCAGTACAAACACTAGAATTCATTTCCACTTTTATCAGTTAAATAAAGGTTTAGGGGAACTAACAAATCAAGGAATTGTGTGTTTTTAATTGCTTGTGTTGCATGTAGTTGTAGAAGTTCAATGGAAAAGCCTTGGATAATAGTGTTTGGTTTGTTTTGCGTTCATATTTTAAACAACCCACTGAAACAAAGCCTATCAGAGGATCTGCACAAGGTTTCAAATGGCAGTTAGCTCACCATCAGAGTCAAAGTAGAAAATTATTGTTTTTGAATTAAAGCTGCAGCAGGTCAGCAGGAGAAAGGCCTTCTCAGAGTGGAAATCGAACAAGGGCGGGAAGACATAAAACTGGAAAGAGGGGACCTTCTTGTTCTAAGAACGGAACAATTGGATTCAGTTTAAAGCCAGAACATTGATTTTAATAACAGTGTTGGGGACTGTGATTGTCTTACAGAGAGTAATAAAGCCATGGTGAACATAAAGCCTGATAAGCAGGTGTTTAAAGGAGAGCCGGTCACTCTGAGATGTGACATACAGGCAGGAGGAGACACTGAGTGGACTTACAGCTGGTATAAAGATGACAGTTTGTACCCAAACAGAAGAACACAGGAGTTCCCAATCAGCTCTGTTACAGAGTCTAACGCTGGTAAATACACCTGCAGAGGAGAAAGAACAAACGACCTTCAGAAATCAGAGATCAGTGATGCTGTTACACTGACTGTGTCTGGTGAGTCTGTGGATCAGTTTTAATCTTCTCATTAGTTATACTGTATGTAATAATCTTATCACTGTGTATAAACTTGATTTAGTCTGTTCAATTCTCCATCTTCTCTCCGTCAGATGTAGCTCAGGCAGTACTGAGTGTGTCTCCACAGAGCTGGCTGACTGAAGGAGACTCAGTGACTCTAAGCTGTGAGGTTACAGGCTCCTCTACAGGCTGGACAGTCAGCTGGTACAGAGCTGTTCCCTACAGACCAGGCTTAAAGCAGATAAGAGATGCTCATGGCAATGTTATGTATGGTGTAGAGCTCCTGTCAGACAGCAGGAGAGAAGCTGGAGGCTCCTACACTCTCAGTCCTGCTGCTCTACATCACATAGGAGTTTATGTGTGCAGAGCAGAGAGAGGAGAACCAGCCTATTGGACACAGTACAGCTCTCCACAGCCTCTATGGATCACTGGTGAGGAGATATAGAAATGGACTACAGGGGTTGGACAATGAAACTGAAACACCTGGTTTTAGACCACAATCATTTATTAGTCTGGTGTAGGGCCTCCTTTTGCGGCCAATACAGCGTCAGTTCGTCTTGGGAATGACATATACAAGTCCTGCACAGTGGTCAGAGGGATTTTAAGCCATTCTTCTTGCAGGATAGTGGCCAGGTCACTACGTGATGCTGGTGGAGGACCGTCCTTCTTGGTGGTATGCTGACATTACGCGTGGCAAGACGTGCACCAACAATTTGTCCTCTTTTGAACTCTGGTATGTCACCCATAATTTTGTGTGCATTGCAATATTTTGAGCAGAACTGTGCTCTTACCTGCTAATTGAACCTTCACACTCTGCTCTTACTGGTGCAATGTGCAATTAATGAAGATTGGCCACCAGGCTGGTCCAATTTAGCCATGAGACCTCCCACACTAAAATGACAGGTGTTTCAGTTTCATTGTCCAACCCCTGTAGTGTATATGTGCTGTATTTATCAAATCCATTCTTATAGTGATCAATTTATTTGTTTAGCATTAGCATTTAGCAACATGCTACATGTGTATCTTTTGTGAATGTTCAGATACATCTCCTCCAGCCTCTCTAATCATCAGTCCCAGCAAATCTCAACACTTCAGTGGTCACTCTCTCTCACTGAGCTGTGAGGGACAGAGTGACTCTACTGGATGGAGAGTGAGACGATACACACACAGTGGGGAGGTGTCAGATTGTTCATCAGTTACAGGATCTACATGCAACATCAGCTCCCTCTACACATCCCACACTGGAGTTTACTGGTGTCAGTCTGAATCTGGAGGAGGAAGTGATCCTCTCAACATCACAGTACAGAGTGAGTCTACATTATTTACTGATAGGAACTCATACAGGGTTCCCTACAATGTTTCTACTGTATGGCGAAAAACGTATGATGTGATTTTTGCTTCATTATAAAACCATTGGTGCTAGTATTATCTTTTCCCTCTCCATTAGTCATATTGATCTTGTTGTTTTAACTGTGGTATATTTGAGTTAAACTGTATATACTGTATTTGATTCAGTGGAAATGTAGTTAATGTGATCCAGCAGTGTTTAAGCAGCATCCTTCTGTTCGCTGTTGAGTAATTTAGCACAGCTAGAAATAACATAAACAATTTAGAAATGTATGAAAGCATCCTTCCAGAATTTCTGTCATATGACAGATATAAAGTCAGAGATGATAGCTCACTTAGATGATTGACACAGGACACTGCCACTGTAGGCTGTTGGCTGGATAGTTTTGTTTGGCGGACTATTCTCAGTCCAGCAGTG
Source organism: Prochilodus magdalenae (assembly GCA_024036415.1). NCBI lineage: Eukaryota > Metazoa > Chordata > Actinopteri > Characiformes > Prochilodontidae > Prochilodus > Prochilodus magdalenae. Next base: position 32,569 of record JAMWET010004877.1, on the reverse strand, counting down.
ACACTGAGGTGTTTACAACTCTAACAGCACTGCTGAGTCTGATCCACTCACACTAGCCCAACACGCTAACACACCACCAACACATCAGTCCAGTGCTGAGAAGGATCCACCTCCCACATAATACCTGCTTTGGGGGGGTTCTCTGGGGGCCTTGAATAACAGGGCAAAGAAAATCTGAACAATGTAGAACTACAAAGCACACCTGATGAAATGGACTGTGAGTCACTGGTCCTTGCATATATTCTGAGGAAACATATTTTATATTACAATATAGAAATCAGATTATGGAGATCATTTATTAGATATTATTCTGTACAAAATTGGTTTAACAGAGCTGTACATGTGAGAAAATAAGACATAGAAGAATGTAAAACAAGTGAGATCCAGTATAATAAGTCAAGTTTAAGGTTAGTATTATTGAAAGTTCACTATCCAGACAGGAGAACGCTGCACTCAATCCACTTTACCACACGTCTCTAATATCTACTAATGATAGAGTTCTCTGTGTTCAGATCATCACTGTATTCTCCACTCTCTGTTTCTCTATGGTCTTACTCTCTCCTACAGGTGGTGATGTGATTCTGGACAGTCCTGTCCATCCTGTGACTGAGGGAGATTCTCTGACTCTCCGCTGTTTATATCGCTCCACAAAGCCCTCAGACCTCACAGCTGAGTTCTATAGAGATGGATCACTGCTCCAGACCCAGACTACAGGAGAGATGATTATCCGTACTGTCTCAAAATCTGATGCAGGTCTCTACCACTGTAAACACCCAGAGAAAGGAGAGTCACCAAAGAGCTGGCTCTCAGTCAGAGGTCTGCTGCAGTAAATATCTAATAATCATAATTCATATTTCCATCAGAATGTGTTTGACAGTGATTTCTGTTCTACAGTACAGTGATTGTATTGTGTGTGTATCAGGTTCATCCAGTTCAGGAGCTCCAGTCTCAGTGCTCAGCGTGCTCAGTAGTTTAATGGCAGTGTCTCCATATTTGCTAGTATCCATCGTGCTGGGGGTGAAATGCTACAGAGCTCGAGGTAAGAGCTCTAAAGTGTCAGTAGTGTTTATATAATAGTATATAACGTCTGATGAAATACTAATGAGAAATATTTATCACTGTTTTTCACAGCTGATCCTGATGAAGAGAGCAGAACATAATCAGGGCCCCTGACTGTTGAAAGCTGAACACCAAGTTCATTCATCGTTATTACATTATAGTTATAATCAGTTAGAGATGACTAAACATGTCTGAGTGAGAGAGATGTAAATAAAGTCATTCTAAGTGTTTTGATGGTGGTGACAGGAACCAGGGGTTTAAATGTCTACAACACAAGTACATCTATCTTATTTATTAATCTAGTGGCTTTGAGAGTCATTAACCCTTCAGATATCTGACACTGTATTACAGAAACATGCTAACTCTGAATCTCATCTGTTTAGTCCCAGTCAGGTAGGATATTCACCCACCACCTGATGTCATGTGTCAGTCCTTACCCAATCACACCCCGTTGCCTCATTCTCAGTCTCTGAAATATTGATTAATCACCTGACACCACCTGTTCAAATGCTTCTGTTTGTCCATCGTCACATAAAAAAATTGTTTTACTTAGTTTTTATATGTTTATGTATTTTTGGTAATCCAAAATGAATTAAAGTCTGCTTGCTTATTTTTTTTTTTTCATCTTTTAACGTTTATCTTATTACAATAAAATATTCATAAATTACATGTACATGTACCCTGTGACATCAAACCGTTTATCTTGGCACTGACCAAAGATTCATTGGTCATCTCCACCATCACAAAAGCGTGACTCGTCACTGAAGATGACACGCTGCCTTTCTGAGTTACTCCATGACAGTCTGGTACGACACCATGGCAGTCTTTGGCATCACTGATGTGGTGTTAAGGGCAGTCATCGTGACAGTCTGTGTGCATGTAGTCCTGCATCGTGCAGTTGTCTGCCTAAGGTGCCTAATCACTACCTAATCACTACCAAGATGAATCACTGAGGACATCACTGCTCGCTGAAAGGAGTTGAACATGTGTTTGTGGTCCGACTTCTATTCCAGTAAAACAGCAGCATAAACATCAACCATATGAGACATATGAGACACCTGACGGGAATCTGGTACATCACACTTATTACATCTGTTATGTAAAGTTATGGTGTTTATTACAGGATGGACTCATATTTAAATATTTATAACCACACTTCCGGGCTCTTTACATGTCCCTAATTAAAATCTATGCATCCTTAGACTGGTTCTTACTGTTTGGTTTTGGTTTGTATATATGACTGAATGTGATGTTGAAGTTTGTGTGAAATAAGAGAAATGATATTTAAGTCTCCAGGTAACAGACATGTTTATAGTTTGACCCCTAGCCACAGTCAGAGCTACCTGTGCTCTACTGGTCACACTTGCTCTAGTACTTCACCACAAGATGGAGGAGCATGTATGTTATTTAAAGCATGGCGTGGCTGAGTGTGCTGTCTGGGTGAGTGTTTTCAGAGATGGACAGGACTTAAAACTATAGAAGCAGCTCAGTGGTCATATACCTATAAATATATATACACATATATAACTGTTCAGCCAAACTCAGACCCAGAATACAATGTCTGAGTGCGGAGAGCAGAGAGGAGTTAGGTATGCGTTTGTGGTTTGACTTCAGTTCTAATGGAAATGACATCATCAACTAGCAAGGAACTGAAACCCATCCATGCTCCATGCAACTTAAGCACTGCAGCAGAGGACAAAACTGAGGCCCACAGTCCAGCACAGGGTTTATCCTGCTGTATGACTCCTGAACTAAACCTGCTGATTATGTGATTAGTTAAATCAGGTTGAGTAGAGAGATGGATTACTCTCCTCTATAACATCCCACCTAAATTATTCTCAGCTTATTAATATTATGACTGAAGACCACATAAGCAGCTGGTCCACATGATGGGTTATAGCTTGTCGTTAGTGGATGTACTAAATCTATTCATTCACATATGTATCTGTGAAACTGGCTCAAGTTGAAAACTCAGTGGTCATTGCTAGGCAAAACCGTGTTCAGTGCTTGGCCATTTCAGACCTCTCTCCAACATAATATTCCCTAACAAATTTATTGAGATAGCGCTGGGAAAAGACTATGGCCATGGCAGTATGGCAATGGGATTTTTTTAATGACTGCAGAACTGAGCCCACATCTCTGGCTCAGCACTAAACTGGTTCAGGTTTGAATGAAGTCATGTTTAGTGTTATACTCAGACAGTATAATGTTGTTTCCAATTCTGAACCTTTACAGTTTAGTGTGTATATTCTTCTACTTGCTGGTGTATATCCTGAAAACCAAAAATGATATTAATCACCATGCAAACAACCCAGGTATGTGTACCTCAGAACTTTCTACAGAGAAAATACAAATACAGTGAAGAGAGAGTCCAGTAAAAGAACACTAACTTTTTAGACTCTTCTTTGTGACAGTGGAAATTACACTCACCATCGAAAGAATAGTTGCACTCAGAAGGAATCAATCAGGAGGACTGAAACTTGGTGTGTAGGTTTGACATCATGAGACATGAGATTCATGATTCACACTTGACCGCACATGTGAAGTAAGCAGGGATGGGCCTTATTGACATATTGCGTGTCATACCGGTTGTGCGAATATTACCACAGCACCCTGTGGGCGGCAGTGGATAGAAGAACACACGGACCAGCACTAAAGGATCTGGGAGACATACACGGACCACAAAGAGAGAGAAACAACAAATTGTCTCACATCCAACAGCCTTAAGTGCAGACATGTACCCTTAACACTGTATCAGAGTCACTGAACAGCGCAATGGTTTGTGTCAGACTGTCATGGACTGACTCAGAATGGCAGTATGGCATCTTCGGTGACGGACCAAGCTTTTGTTTTGGTGTAGACTAATGAATTTTGTGTGTAGGCACCGTGTTCAGCGCCAAGATTAAAGTTTTTTGTTACATGTCACATGTCCATAGGGCCTGGTGTCTCTCCACCTACACCCCCCTCTCTCTCAGGCGTGTACTTTGTGGGTAAGAACACAGGAAATGTTGAGTGTTGAACACAGAATAGTCAGTCGTTGCTCGGTCAGGATGGCAGTCAGGTCACTCTCTGGGACGCTCTGTGAGTAAAGCTTCTCTTTATATCTGCATTAGAGTCAGTGCTGCTGTATGAAGCTGCTGATAAAGTAATGGTGTGTAGTTCAGCTGCTCTACAAGCTTTTATTAGATGTTAAAGTCAGTTAAAGTATCAGGAGTTCCAGTTTCAGGTACTCTGATGATGAGCTCCAGTCTGGTCTTGTTGTGAGAGGTGGTGAACTGATGAGAACTGAGTACAGAAAGAGTGTATCTAGACTTTTAGACTATATGGTGTGACTACATTCCACTTCCTGTTTCTAATGTAGGATGAATGTATGTTCTGTAGGGTTAATAATTGTACTGAGGAGAATCTGAAACAGACTAAGAATATTTTACACAAGCAGCATATAAACCTCCGCTACAAACTAAAACATACACTGTGTTTGAGCGGTTAGTGTATGTGGATTATTCAGCCTAAAGTGTCTGTACTTACCTCACAGTGGGGGTCTGTTATAACAGGCCGAGGGGCTAACAGGTGTGATAGCTAGAAAAGTCTAGTAAATATATTTTTGACACAAACTCTACATATGAACTTTAGCCCGGTTCTCTTTCTTTTAATGAAAATATGTGAACACATTTCCTACTGAGAAAACTTCTGTACATTTTAATACATTTATTTGTATTTAAAATATAGGAAAATTATAAACACAAAATGTGGCCTGTACAAAAGTTACTACATATTTCAGATTTAATTTTTATTTCTACCAATATGTTAAACTCATAAATAAATATTAAGTGTGCAGTAAAATGTGCAGGGTTGCATTTTGCAACATGTAACTTGCATTTATTGCTGTGAGCAAAAGAGTGTGTGAGAAAGAGAGGGAGAGAGAAAGAAAGAGAGGGAGAGAGAAAGAAAGAGAGAGAGAGAGAGAGGTCTTATTATGCAGTATTGTCAGTTTTTATAACTATATAAGCTGAATATCATAATTTCTGTTCTAGACTGATGGTTTTGCTGGTTTTGCATGTGAAGGTATAACTGTATGTGGTGTGGGATTTTTGTTCCAATTTTTTTTCATTAAATACGAACAAAGTGGTGCAGCAATGGTACAAAATCCTAGAGAAAATTATTATGTCACATATCATAAGACAATATTTAGAGAGCAATACAAAACTATAAAATATATACAAAATAAAACAAGACATATTTCTATAAATGTTGGATTCAATACAGACAGGCTTGTGTCATTTCATAAATAATCATACCCCATTTATCATATAATCATATATCATTCACCATGTACAAGATTTCAATCCATGTAAAAATCATTACATTTGTTTTTCTGTTGAAGTAGCTTGTTTTTAGATGTCTTTATTTATTTATTTATTTATTCATTTATTCATGCTTACTTTAATATATAACATTTTTGCACCTTTAGTAACTTCTCTAATCTATAACATCTCCTTTAGGGGCCAAAGTGTAATGTTTGTGGAAGGTCATGGGCCAAAAAGTAAAATACAGTAAAAGGTTTTAAATAAGGCTAAACAGTAATTTAACATTACTTGATATTTTCAAACATGTAATTTTAAAAGAAAATTAAAAATTTAAGATGTTAACGTAATAAGCCAAATTAAAAGTGTCATTCAAGTTAACAAGGAACAAACCTAAATATGGCACTTTTCTGTTTTAGTGTAAATATTTAATGTATGAGACGCTGGAAACACACTGGAACATGTACATTTGAATACAACACACCCTCTCTACACCTTCATACACACTTTTCTATTTACAGTTCATTTTTAAACACGATTACTAAATCAAAAAATCTGACCTTATTCTCACACCATGTGCTCCTATAACCACATGTCAGAAAAGGAAATCATGCCCTAATAGTGACTCTTACTGAAATATTATTCTATATGTTTTAAGAATTCTGGCTTGTTGCAAGAATTTAAAGAAACATTAAATATACAATTTTCTATTGCCTTATTTATTTATTTATTTACATATGTATGCAACATGTTCACAGATTTTTTTTTCATTCTAGTCATGTGGTGGTAACAGTAGTCATGGTGATGGTAAACAGTGAATAGTGTGTATGTGATGTTGATGGTGATTATTACTCACACTGTCTGATTGGAGCTGATTCTCCAGCTGCTCACGGCCTTTTCAGACTGATCCATTCTACCTGTGGTAGCAGCTGATATTCCACACTAATGCATCATGTTCTCTGTTTCTCTCCTCCTTTAGTGCTGATTGTACTCGTCCACTGTGGACACACTCAAGGTGAATCATTACATGAACATCTCCTGCAGTATTTCACTAATAATAATAATAATGAGTTGCGCTTCTATAGTGCCGTTCACATACCCAAGGCCGCTTTACAATCTCAAAAAACAAACAAACAAACAAACAAAAAATCATGAAGAATGAAAATGTTCAGAGAAAAAGTTTTAAGTGAGTTTTGAAGACGGAAAGAGAGGGAGAAGTGCAAATAGATGAAGGTGGGGAGTTCCAGAGTGTGGGGGCAGCAACACTAAATGACCTGCCACCCATAGAGGAAAGCCTGAACCTAGGAACAGCTAGGAGACCCAAGTCAGAATTTCATTACTGTATCTAATCTTCACTTACATTTACATCTTATTCTCCATATTTAATACACTAACTTTACCATAACCAGCTCTGAGGACCAGCACGTATTCACAAAGTTTGTTTTTGAACAGGTACTACAGATAGCTTTTCTGTAGTACAGCTGTTGTACCCCCGTATGTGTCCCCCGTTGAGTTAGAACACTGCAGGACATGGTGCCCTGGAAAATAGGGCCCATTCACTTTTTCAGAATTTATGCATGGCTGCAAGTGGGACTGTTTATATAAGGAGTTTTGAAGAACAAACGTACATGCAGAGTTGAAGTCCCGATAAAACACGGATGACAGCTAGTCTTCACATGTGCAGTTGAATATCGAATTTTCTCTAAACTGAAATGATTCACTAAATAAATGAAACAGTAACACCGGAGTAACAGGAGTGTAAGAATGAATAAATGCAGTTTATAGAAAAATGTATTATTTCACAATTTCATATTTATACACTTCTCAAAAAAATAAAGGGAACACTTTGAAAACACATCAGATCTCAACGGGAAAAAAATCCTGCAGAATATCTTTTCTCATATAGACTGGGTAATGTGTTAGGAACGAAAGGATGCCACATCGTTTGATGGAAATGAAAATGATCACCCTACAGAGGGTTGAATTCAAAGACACCCTGAAAATCAAAGCGAAAAAATGATGCAGCAGGCTCCTCCATTTAACCCAAACTCCACTGCAGCAACTCAGAATGGTACTCAGTAGTTTGTATGGCCTCCACATGCTCCTAATGAGACGACGGATGGTGTCCTGGGGATCTCCTCCCAGATCTAGACCAGGGCATCACTGAGCTCCTGGACAGTCTGAAGTGCAACCTGGTGGCGTCGGATGGTGGAGGTGTTCTATTGGATTTAGGTCAGGTGAGCCGGTGGGCCAGTCAATGGTATCAATTCCTTCATTCCCCAAGAACTGCCTGCATACTTCACCACATGAGGCCGGGCATTGTTGTGCACCAGGAGGAACCCAGGAGCCACTGCACCAGCATAGGGTCTGACAAGGGGTCCGAGGATTATATCCCGATGCCTAATAGCAGTCAGGGTGCTGTTGTCTAGCCTGTAGAGGTCTGTGCATCCTTCCAGGGATATGCCTCCCCAGACCATCACTGACCCACCACCAAACCAATCATGCTGAATGATGTTGCAGGCAGCATAACATTCTCCACGGCGTCTCCAGAGCCTGTCATGTCTGTCACATGTGCTCAGGTAAAACCTGCTCTCATCTGTGAGAAGCACAAGGTGCCTGTGGCGGATCTACCAATTCTGGTGTTCTGTGGCAAATGCCAATCAAGCTCTACGGTGCTTGCCAGTGAGCACAGGGCCCACTACAGGACGTCGGGCCCTCAGGTCGCCCTCATGAGGCCTGTTTGTGATTGTTTGGTCAGACACATTTACAACAGTAGGGCTCTGGCAGTGCTCATCTTGTTCCTCCTTGCACAAAGGAGCAGATACCGGTCCTGCTGAGGAGTTAAGGACCTTCTACAGCCTTGTCCAGCTCTCCTAGAGTAACTGCCTGTCTCCTGGAATCTTAACCGTAGTTTTAAGACTGTGCTGGGAGACACAGCAAACCTTGTGGCAATGGCACATATTGATGTGCCATCCTTCAGTAGTTGGACTTCTTGTGCAACCTCTGTAGGGTCCAGGCACTGCACCATGGTACTAGTAGTGACGTGGTTCCTGAGACTGCTGCCCAGGACGTGGCTGCTGCCCGGCCAGCCCTCCCTAGACTCACTAGTTTCAGTCACAGTTCCAGTTTCCTGCCCAGAATTTAGATTCTTGTTCCTGGTTTTCTTCGATATACAATCCGCCTCCTGTTTCTAGTTTTGTTTTTGTTCTGGTTATTAAGTATGTCTCTGTCCCAGTCACTATTAATGTCATTCTTTTGTCGTCTGTGCCAGTTCCTGTTAATGTTTCTAATCCTGTCCCCCCTGTGGCTGTTTTTTTAACTTGTTCCAGAGCCTTACCTAAATCTGCCTGTAACTATCAGTGAAGCTCTGCGTGCGGATTGTGCTGATGCCTTCATCTATCTTGGCCAGCAGGTTGATTTTAAGTGTGTTTATTTGCAGCATGGCCACGGCTTATGGTTGTCAGCTGCAGTTGGGCCTGCTTTGTAGGCAAGTGAGAATCTGCGTTAGCCTCAGCATCTGTTTTTCCACAGCTTTGACGCATCTTTTCCCGTCACAGAGTCCCCCACTTTAATACGCCTCACCGTTACCCAGTACCTGATACAAATTCTAGTGTTATACAGAGTCAATGTTTCAAATTTGTAGTTCCTTAGAGGAGCTCGCCTCAAACACGTCTTCACATGGTGCTTGAAATGAAGTTGAGACTTAGTTGTGTATTATATTATCTGTATCAAGAGTTTGTTTCCTCCACCTTTGTGTTAAAACTTCTAGTCAGCTACGCGGCTGATCAATATTCATGAAACCAATAAAGCAGAAAGGAGGTGGAGTGAAAAGTTAAAGATTTGGTGAGAGTTTCAGTTATTTTGTACTATCTAGTATTAAAGAGTAGATTAAGCACTGGCTTAGGAATATCCTCCAGTCATGCTGCAAGAATATTATAGAGGGTAAACTTATATACTTTACATGCACCCAGTGTGCTTTACCACAGCTCACATCTACACTTCCATGGCAACAACTCCCAGCTCTGCCCATTGTACAGTCATAAACACAGACCCAAAAGCTCAGCTGGCAACGATCAGTAACAAATAGTTACAAAAGCTTTTAAAATTAACGTTTTGTAAAGTGAATAGGAGATGTGATGGTGACACCATCTTGCTTGAATATTAAAAAAAATGTTTATTATAAGATTTAAAGACAGCGTCTTACAAGCACTCGAGCCACTTGTGAGGAGTCCTGTGCCAATCTGGCCTGTCTCATCCAGCTCTCAAATTCCCCATTATATAGGTTGGGTACTTTCATACAACATATAGAGACATCTGGCCCCTATATGAGCTTGGAGCTGAGAGAGAGACCAAGAGAGAGGCCTTTTCTTAGACATATACCATATCTATAAAAGGAAAACATGTGAAACTCCGGATTTCTAAACATTGCCTAGAGTTTAAAATCATATGTATGGGGCACAGATACTACAAATGCAGACAAAGCTTTAGCTCAGAGCTCCAGATGATCTGCTTCAACCATCTTACAGTTGATAAGTCACAGCCTGGACGGTAGATTTCTGTGCAATGCTTTTTTCATTGTTGTACATTTTGGGGTAAATTATGATGAATCAAAACTGTTACGTAACTAGGACTCTGGAATCTGCTAGTTTTACTGTCCTCTGTTATAAATGCAGGATTTGTAGTTAAAGAAGGAACAACAGTGTTTGAAATGCACAGTAGGTCAATCTTGTGTACTAGACTCTCAAATCACTGATTCTTAAGATGAGATGGCAAAGCCTTCTTTGTGTTAAACATCAAGAAATTAAGAAAAATACTCCTCAGGAGATGTAGCCTGCTCTGACCCTTCCTGTAGAACACTGCTGCACTCTACAGGTGAGGTCAGAGGAGACTCAGGTCCTTTGGAGTGCAAGGGGCTGCAGCATCTCCACCGCTGGCAGGAGGAGACTAAACAAAATCATCAAGAAGTCCAGCTCTGTCCTAGGGTGTCATCTTGACCCAGTGGAGGTGGTGGGGGACAGGAAAATGAGGACTAATTTCACATACACGTTGAAGAACCGGTCCTACTCCATGTACCACTCTCTGGAAGCACTGGGCAGCTCCTTCAGTGCCCGGCTGTTGTACCTGCGGTGTGTGAATGAGATATTGCAGATGCTTCCCTATGGCCACTGTCAGACTACATAACAGCCGCTGCCCTCAGTAATCTATTTCTACAGCAGTCTACACCTACTATGTACAATAAAACTCAGTAGTCTATTTCTATATCTACTATGTACAATAAAACTAAGTAGTGTATTTCTATATCTACCATGTACAATAAAACTAAGTAGTGTATTTCTATATCTACTATGTACAATAAAACTCAGTAGTGTATTTCTATATCTACTATGTACAATAAAACCCAGTAGGCTATTTCTATATCTACTATGTGCAGTAAAACTCAGTAGGCTATTTCTATATCTACTATGTACAATAAAACTGCTTACTTTATTTATTACTGCTCTAATGCTCTACTATGTGCAATACCTAAATTCACCATGCATACCATAAACTGTTTACCATCACAATGTGCAATGTTTTAAATTTGTAGTATTTTATTTATATTTTCTGTATATATATATATATATTATTTATTATTTGCTCTCAGCAAAAGATCATATTATCATCCCTAAAAATGGGTAAAATAGGTTTAAATATGCTCAAAAATATAAATATTAAATGAAGTGAATGATTAAGACGGATATGACATAAAACATAAATCAATTCTAAACAATATTAGGCAATGTCATAGTCAGTACTTACACAATTAAAACTATGCGCATGTCTTTTTTAAGTTCATATATAAAATGTTTATGACTGTAAATTAGCAAAAAATCTTTTTTTTCTAACCCTAAAATCTGATTCTGAGAGAAAAGCAGCTTCACTAACTTCATCATTTCACACCAACAGATCTGATCAAAGCAACACTGAGGGTGGAGCCTCAGAGCTCAGTCTACACCAGAGACACTTTTACTCTGGTCTGTGAGCTGCCGCAGCCTGCTGATTGGACGATTTTCTGGAAGAAAGACTTTCAGGATTTACAGCCACGTCAGCACACCTACAGTATAACAGTGTCTGATCCAGGAGAGTACCAGTGTGGAGGGTGGCGCAGTGGACGCTTTTATACAGAGTACAGTGATCCTGTCAGAATTCCAGTGAGAGGTATGTTATATTTCCTGTTTCCTTTTATAAAAATACCAGAATTATAATGACTGAATGAATCGTACAGTTATTAGTTTTAATAAAATAAACAGATTTAACATAAACACTCGAATAATGCAAATGTCTAAAGTCCAAATCACTTAAAAAGAGTCAGTCAGGTAAAGTCCAAAATAGGTCAGTAAGTCGAATCTAAACACACCCCAGTGAAGCTGCTACCCTGACTGTATCAGGTGAGTATGTCTATCATTAAGAATGTAAAGTGTAGATTCATTACTCCTATTAAGACATCATCCAGTACTGAACATATCAACACAGTTCTCCTTAAATTACACAGAATCTCAGACATATTCTTGGGTTTATGTTCCACCCTTCATTGATATCATTTCCTGCCAGAAAGACCTTCAAGTAGACGCATAACCCATTCACAGATCTGGGTTGTGAAACATGAAGAAAACATAATTAACAGACGAGCCTCAGAAACTACATGTAACCATGCGGTTGAGTATTTAGTTTGTCCACTGAGTTTTACCTTATTTACAGGCCACATCCTCACATATCCAGATATTTTATTAGTTTATAATAATTTATTCCTTTTTTTGCATTTTTTTGTCTACAGCAATATTACATCTCTATTCTACCCCTTATGAACACAATAGCAACTCCAAGACTAGTAGAGCGAGATAATGAGACAGCACCTCATTCGATTTTATGTCCTGCACTTCATGAAAAAACTAACAAAATGTTCTTTTAATACATATAAAAGTTCATTAAATATGTCCTGTTTGACTTTATATTATTAATATTATCATTAATGATAACTAGGGCTGCCTTCTAGAAGTCAACATGTCAAATCGTCTGCTGGAGACTCTTTAAGTGGACTGACCACAGTGACCTTTTTTTTCTTCCGTAAAACAGACTAAAGCTTACAAAAATGCAGAAGAACTTCAAAGGATGTAAAAAAACATTTTAATAACTACTGAAAGGGGAATAATAAATATATATTTGAGTTTTAGCTGGGCTGTGATGCGTGCTTGCTAAAACATTAAATCCACGTGACAACATGCGCTGGTGGTTCACCACTGAAGGAAGCTAAAGCTGTGAAGCTGAGAAACACGGGAGAAACGATGTCTCCGAGAAAGTCTGAAGGAGCTTTTGAAGAAAAGAATCCGAATAAATTAAAGCTATTTCTGCTCGCCATTTAGTCAGACGTCCAACACTGCTTCAAACAAGTGAGCTGACTTTCGATTTAGACATAATGGCTGTTTGCGGTGAAGGAAAAACGGACCGAAGATGTTTGTTTTATTATAATTCTATTTTTGTAGAAACTAAATTACAGATATTTTTATTTATTCGTCTACAGCTAAGATTATTTTTATTTAAAGACAAGTCCCTTAATACACCTGCTGATATAATTATTTCAGCATGGGTAATAATACCCTATAAATAATTAAAATATTGACTAATTTGGTATTATTTAGGAGTTTATTATTTATGAGAGGTGAAAGATGAAGGGCCATCCTACTGAAGAGGCTGAAATATGTTGAAAGAGAGTAGTAAAGCTGAGAGAGCAGTTCAGTGAGGATGTTTTGAGAGGGATCCTTCCTGATGCTGCATGTGTTTCATTTACACTGCTGATGTTCTGGTCAGGATGCTCTCTATGATACCTTTGTAGAAGGAGTTTGGATGGGTACAGACTGGCTATGTTTATCCGCGTTAGGAAGTAGAGGTGTGGTATTGCCTGCTGTACTGAGGTGGTGTTCGGGTCCAGGAGAGATTGTAAGTAATGTGGAGTCTAAAGCTGTGCTGTCTTCACAACTTTACCTGTACCTGTATCTGTACCTGTACCTGTAAATAAGGTCAAACTACAAACTAAATACTGAAAAAAGTGATTAGATTTGCTTTTTGAGATTTTCTGTTGAATGAATGTTTTCTGCTTCTTTACCAACCAAATAAACGAATAGCTTGTAAGCCCTGCTTTTTTGGATGGAAATGAAATGAATGAAGGATGGTCTCTTACTTTTGCACATCATTGTGCATAAAGCCATGAGTAGCTCTGAGACACTGTGTAGTTTTGAGAGAAATTTGCGGATGTATTTAGAGAATAGAGGTGCTGTTATGTCATGTGGTAGTAAGGTAAAGGTGTTTTGGGACCAGGAGAGATTGTAAGTGATGTGGACTCCCAGGAATCTGATTCTGTTCTTCACCGCTGTACCTCTGATGTATAGGTTGTTGTGTAGCACCTGTGTCCTTTTGAAGTCTACAGTGATCTCTTTTCTGTTGTTCACATTCAGAAAAACAATGTCTTGTCAACAGAACTCCAGCTAATTCACTTCCTCTCTGTAGGCTGTATTGTTGAGGAGGTCGAGCCCCATGACTGCAGTGTCATCAGCAAACTCTTAAACTTTAGTTTAAGAGAAACTCCCTTGTTTGTGTTTTGTGGTAAGGACTCTTATTTTGAAAAGTCAGTGCTAGTATTGACTTGATGTTGTTATAGGAAGCAGTGAATTGTAAACAGAGAGAGCTCTAGCTCGACTGTATGCTGTGCTGTGATCTAAACTCAGAGCTGCCGTGTTTCTTTCTGAACTGTTTCTCTGAGTTGAGTTTCTCAGTACAGCTGAAGTATGGACCAGGACTTTCCCATGTCCAGTAGTTCAGTAGATAGAGGAGTTCTCAGCTGTTTCTGCTGTAGGTGTCTGTGTGGCTGACTGGTTAACTTGGTCATCCCTCTCTCAGGAAATCTATTCTTTCTCTGGGATCTAATGGTGAGGTAATGATGCCCTCTGTTGCTGCATGTTTGCGATAATTACATTTGTTCTTCTCTGCAGTGGGTTTATCTCTGAAAGTCATCTTGCAATAATATTTATAATAATTTATAACATTTTTAATATAACAATATAGACATACATATAAAATTTACCCTACAGCTGTGCTCGAGTCTGTACATGCTTTGAGTGAGATATCTTTCAGATGGATATGTGTCATTTGGGCTTCCATTTCAATGTGATCTTCCTTCATTTTGTGGAGACAGAAGTGCTTGCTGTATTTTTACAGGTTCACAGCCAAGAAATTGCTTGTTTGATGTCATATACCAGATTTTCTACATATATAACCATTACAATAGGCTCAGTGCACTCGCCCTACAGTACCTTCAGATTCAGATCATGTAGCTCATTTCATAAACATCAGCAACATCGGCTGATACCAGAAGTCGGCTATTATGTAAAACGATTGTGAGAGTTTATGCACAGCCAGAAAGAGGAAGAGGCAGAAGAGTCATAGTGATCAACTTCAAAACTAAAATGAGTAAATGCATCTGTATACTGTTATATATGTTCAGAGAGAGTGTATAAGATTTAACAGTACCTGTCTTCTTTAAACAGAGAGACCAACAGCTACAGTGAAAGTCCAGCCAGCTGATCATGTACTGATGGGAGAGAGAGTCACTCTGACATGTGAAATAGAAAGTGGAGATTACTGGAATTATGAATGGTATAAGGATAATAATCTTCTCAGTGATGCTAAAAGGAAGGAATATGAAATCTCTAATGTTGGTCAGGATCATACAGGTGTTTATACCTGTAAGAGAACACAGTCAACAGGCCGAATATATACCAGTGCAGCTGTTACACTGACTGTATCAGGTGAGTCTCTCTCTGTGTTTAACATTGTTGTTTGATACAGAATTTCAGATTCTTAAATGTTCAGAATTTCCTTTGTCAAATTTTTATTTCATAATGAGCCATATATTTTAATGAGTGACCGGTCTAGATCGCATGCAGGCCAGTTTACCACCTGAGACCTTTTACTATAGTGCCATGATGATGGAATACATGCTGATGTTGTCCCGTGCATATAGAGATTTCTCTGGATCGTTTACACTATGGCCTTTAGCACAACCAAATGCAACCACTCCTTTTTAACAATCATTAACATCTTTGAACAATACAAAAATATATCACTCTCTGTGGTAAGAGAGTACATTGTTCTGAGAACTCCAGCAGCTTTTGCTTCATCTATTAATACATGCATCTAATTATAGATCTTTTAGAAAATCATGTGGAAGAGAATCTCTCATGGTCTTCAGTAATTAGCCAAATGCATAATTCTGAGAAAGTCTCACCTACCCCAGTTATTGTTTCCACATCCATCAAACTTAATAGTAAAATGACAATCAGCACAAAGGAAAGTGTAGAATCTCACTGAACAAAACTCTACCCTACATGAGGTCTTTTGGCAAATTTTAATTAAACCTGTTTACTTAATTATTTATTTTTACACAAAGATTCAATACTATTACTACTACTACTATTCACAATAATAATAATAATTAATAATAATGGTGTTTTTATATTTATTGATAGAGCACATACTGGTTTGGGCTCGAAGTGCTTTACTAAGAAGTGTTAACAGTAATAAAGGAAACAATGAAATAATGAAACAGTGAAATCACACAAACTGATTACACACATCACAATGACACATTAAAAGTGTGAACTGAGCTTGACTGTCTAATAAAGGTGGATCTGAGTTTCACTGTTTAGAAGTATAATACCTGAAACAAGTTTTCTGTATTTCACAGAAGGTTGTTGTTCAGTATCTGCAGATCTAAGATCACAAGGTGGATTATAAACAGACAGACATTCTATGATGTAAGCTGGAGTTGTAAGATCAGTTGGAGCTTTAAAAACGAGTAGCAGACCAGCAAACTCTATTCTAAATGATACAGGCAGCCAGTGCAGTTCTTTAAATGGAGTGTTTCCTTTTTTAGGTTTGCTATACAGAGCTGAGGAAGTCGGCTTGCTCTTAAGTATTTCTCTATGAGTTTTAGTACCGAGAATCAGTATTTCAGTTTATGTGACTTTTATTTTTCATGATTTAGTTTCCACCATTTCTTAGTCTATTCATTCTGACTAATTTACTGCGACCGCTTTACTTTTGATTTACTTCTGTTTCCTAAAAAAGTCAGTCTTGTTGGAAGGGTTTCATTCCTTAGTGTCGTGTTGTGAGTTAGCTCTGCTGTCTGTGTTACTTTAAACATTAAACCAACAAGTTACATTACTAAATAGAATAACTCTAACTGACTCAATTCTGTTTAACTTTGTTCTTCATCAACAGTAAAAGTCACACCTACAATCACCTCAGGATATGAAGGAGCTGTACTGACAGGAAACACAGTGACTCTGTACTGTACACTTCCTCAGTCTGCTGGATGGAGGTTCTACTGGTCCAAACACACACAGAGCCCTGAGAAGAAGACCATCACCAACATCTACACCATCAGCTCAGTTAGAGTCTCTGATGGAGGTCAGTACAGGTGCAGAGCTGGCAGAGGAAACCCAGTCTACTACACACACTACAGTGATGCACTCTGGGTAAACGTTACGGGTGAGTAAGAGGTTTTCTCTGAGTGATACTATACAGTCCTGAACTGTAACAGTATATGAAGCACTAAATGACATATTACATGTTTTTAAAGGCTTTAGAAATCTGAGGGTCTGTTCATGTAGTAGTTTGGTCCCGATACATTGTTTTCTCGTATTTTCAGTTTAAGTCTTTCACATCTACCATGCAAAATACAGGGAACAGATGCTGGAATATGGAGAAATCTAAGTCTATTCCAGAATATTGATTTTAATAACAGTGTTGGGAACTGTGATTGTCTTACAGAGAGTAATAAAGCCATGGTGAACATAAAGCCTGATAAGCAGGTGTTTAAAGGAGAGCCGGTCACTCTGAGATGTGACATACAGGCAGGAGGAGACACTGAGTGGACTTACAGCTGGTATAAAGATGACGGTTTGTACCCAAACAGAAGAACACAGGAGTTCCCAATCAGCTCTGTTACAGAGCCTAACGCTGGTAAATACACCTGCAGAGGAGAAAGAACAAACGACCTTCAGAAATCAGAGATCAGTGATGCAGTTACACTGACTGTGTCTGGTGAGTCTGTGGATCAGTTTTAATCTTCTCATTAATTATACTGTATGTAATAATCTTATCACTGTGTAGAAACTTGATTTAGTCTGTTCTATTCTCCATCTTCTCTCCGTCAGATGTAGCTCAGGCAGTACTGAGTGTGTCTCCACAGAGCTGGCTGACTGAAGGAGACTCAGTGACTCTAAGCTGTGAGGTTACAGGCTCCTCTACAGGCTGGACATTCAGCTGGTACAGAGCTGTTCCCTACAGACAAGGCTTAAAGCAGATAAGAGACGCTCATGGCAATGTTATGTATGGTGTAGAGCTCCTGTCAGACAGCAGGAGAGAAGCTGGAGGCTCCTACAGTCTCAGTCCTGCTGCTCTACATCACATAGGAGTTTATGTGTGCAGAGCAGAGAGAGGAGAACCAGCCTATCAGACACAGTACAGCTCTCCACAGCCTCTATGGATCACTGGTGAGGAGATATAGAAATGGACTGGTATATAAATATGCTGTATTTATCAAATCCATTCTTTTAGTGATCAGTATATTTGTTTAGCATTAGCATTTAGCAACATGCTACATGTGTATCTTCTGTGCATGTTCAGGTACATCTCCTCCAGCCTCTCTGATCATCAGTCCCAGCAGATCTCAACACTTCAGTGGTCACTCTCTCTCACTGAGCTGTGAGGGACAGAGTGACTCTACTGGATGGAGAGTGAGACGATACACACACAGTGGGGAGGTGTCAGATTGTTCATCAGTTACAGGATCTACATGCAACATCAGCGCCCTCTACACACCCCACACTGGAGTTTACTGGTGTCAGTCTAATTCTGGAGGAGGAAGTGATCCTCTCAACATCACAGTGCACAGTGAGTCTACATTATTCACTGACAGGAACTCATACAGGGTTCCCTACAATGTTTCTACTGTATGGCGAAAACGTATGAAGTCTTTCCCCTCCCGATTAGTCATATTGATCTTGTTGTATCTGTTGTTTTACAGTAACTGTGGTATATTTGAGTTAAACTGTATATACTGTATTTGATTCAGTGGAAATGTAGTTAATGTGACTAGTGATCCAGCAGTGTTTAAGCAGCATCCTTCTGTTCACTGTTGAGTAATTTAGCACAGCTAGATATAACATAAACAATTTAGAAATGTATGAAAGCATCCTTCCAGAATTTCTGTCAGATGACAGATGTAAAGTCAGAGATGATAGCTCACTTAGATGATAGACACAGGACACTGCCACAGTAGGCTGTTGGCTGAACAGTTTTGGTTGGCGGACTAATCTCAGTCCAGCAGGGACACTGAGGTGTTTACAACTCTAACAGCACTGCTGAATCTGATCCACTCACACTAGCCCAACACACTAACACACCACCAACACATCAGTGCAGTGCTGAGAAGGATCCACCATCCACATAATACCTGCTCTGGGGGGTTCTTTGGGGGTCCTGACCATTCAGTAACAGGGTGAAGTTAACTAGAAAAGTAGAAGAACTGTAGAACTACACCTGTACACCTGATGTAGAAGTACACCTGATGAAATAGACAGTGAGTTGTTGGTTGGTGCATATGCCTAAACATACAGTATTTTTAGGAAACTTATTTCATATTAAAAGAATGAAATCTGATTATGAAGACAATCAATGAGCTATTATTATGCACAAAAGCAAAATTAGTTCAACAGAGCTGTACATGTGAGAAAATAAGACAGAAGAATGTAAAACAGGTGAGATCCAGTATCATGCTAAATTGTAGCCAGTTTTGAACTTGAAATCGTTTCAGTTCAGTAAGTTCACTATCCAGACAGCAGAACACTGCATTCATTCCACTTTACCACACGGTCTCTAATATCTACTAATGATAGAGTTCTCTGTGTTCAGATCATCACTGTATTCTCCACTCTCTGTTTCTCTATGGTCTTACTCTCTCCTACAGGTGGTGATGTGATTCTGGACAGTCCTGTCCATCCTGTGACTGAGGGAGACTCTCTGACTCTCCGCTGTTTATATCGCTCCACAAAGCCCTCAGACCTCACAGCTGATTTCTATAGAGATGGATCACTGCTCCAGACCCAGACTACAGGAGAGATGGAGGAGATGACCATCCGCACTGTCTCAAAGTCAGATGCAGGTCTCTACCACTGTAAACACCCAGAGAAAGGAGAGTCGCCAAAGAGCTGGCTCTCAGTCAGAGGTCTGCTGCAGTAAATATCTAATAATCATAATTCATATTTCCATGAGGATGTGTTTAACAGTGATCTCTGTTCTACAGTACAGTGATTGTATTGTGTGTGTATCAGGAGCTCCAGTCTCAGTGCTCAGTCTGCTCAGTAGTTTAATGGCAGTGTCTCCATATTTGCTAGTGTCCATCGTGCTGGGGGTGAAATGCTACAGAGCTGGAGGTAAGAGCTCTAAAGTGTCAGTAGTGTTTATATAATAGTATATAACGTCTGATGAAATACTAATGAGAAATATTCATCACTGTGTTTTTCACAGCTGATCCTGATGAAGAGAGCAGAACATAATCAGGGCCCCTGAGTGCTGAAAGCTGAACACCATGTTATTACATTATAGTTATAATCAGTTAGAGACGACTAAACATGTCTGAGTGAAAGAGATGTAAATAAAGTCATTCAGAGTGTTTTGATAGTGGTGACAGGAACCAGGGGTTTAAATGCCTACAACACAAGTACATCTATCTTATTTATTAATCTGGTGGCTTTGAGAGTCATTAACCCTTCAGATATCTGACACTGTATTACAGAAACATGCTAAGTCTGAATCCCATCTGTTTAAGATCTGGTTGATTTAAACATTTTGTTTTATATGATTATATATTTTCTGTAGTCGTGTGTTTTAATGCTAAATTAATTTTAGTCCACTTGCTTAGTTTTATCTTTTTATCGTTCAGCTTATTATAATAAAATATTCATAAACTAACGATGATAAAGTTGGTGATGAAATGTATTGTAATCTATATGTCTTGCTTGTGTGGTCCTGTATTAAATAAACATTACTTTGATGTTATAACAATTACAAATAAGCAGTACATCAATTTATTATATACACTGCATTCCTCATCAAAATATATTTTGCACCCAGATGAAAGTGTTGGATCTCAGTGCTGTTGGGAAGAAAGATAAAGGTTACCAGGAGGAATAAATGAAAATACATTTAGGCTTTATTAAGAGGTGGTGTCTCCCAGTATGGTGTTGGGCTGCAATGTTTTGCTAATGCAGCATGCCAGGCATCTTGGCAAAAAGTTGTATAATGTTCCTAATGGCATCCTGTGACGTGGTTGAATTCTGCAGATTTTGAGGCACGGATGGAGGTGGAGTGATGCCAGGCCTTCCGTACATGTACCCCGTGACATTGAACTGTTTATCTTGGCACTGACTACAGATTCACTTCTAGGTAGATGCCCCGCTGCCTTTCTGAGTCACTCCATGACAGTCTGGTACGACACCATGGCAGTCTTTGGCGTCACTGATGTGGTGTTAAGGGCAGTCGTCGTAACAGTCCTGTAGTCCTGCGTCGTGCAGTTGTCTGCCTAAGGTGCTGGCACTACCAGGATGACTCACTGAGGACATCACTGCTCGCTGAAAGGAGTTGAACATGTGTTTGTGGTCCGACTTCTATTCCAGTAAAACAGCCCCATAAACATCAACCATATGAGACATATGAGACACCTGACGGGAATCTGGTAAATCACATTTGTTACATCTGTTATGTAAAGTTATGGTTTTTATTAGAGGATAGTCACATTTAATATTTAAATATTTATAACCACACTTCCGGGCTCTTCACAAGGCCCTAATTAAAATCTAAGCATCCCTAGGCTGGTTCTTACTGTTTTCGTGATCGTGCTCCTGAGGGGTGGAATGAACTTTACCCTAAACTCTGTACTGCCGTCCGTCCCCAGGCTCTATTCTTTTCTCTGTGGTCTGAAAACTCGTATCTTCAGGTAGTACCCAGGTTCACACCGTTCTGCTCTCATACGCTCTTTATTTATTCACAGATGTACCAGTTACCCACTAATACCCCTCCCACCCACCATGACAGACCCTGGTGTTTGAACTTTACACCAGTAAAGGTCTAGATGGTCCTTTTCTTTTTTTACCCAGAGAACACAGCGTCTATTATTTTCATAAACTCGACGGCACTATAGTCAACAAAGAAACTCAGACATTAAGCTGAAATGGGGGTCAAACAACATTCAAGCTTTTTAATTCTCTTTAGAGCCCATGTGGTAATGTCCATTACAGAGCCTTGCAGGTGTTTAAGGTGGTGATGTGTAAGGGATCAAAGGTCACAGGCATTCGGCTGTGGCTTTCAGCATTGGTTCATTTTCAGATTCCCTGAATATTCTTATGATACTATGCACCTCAGAGTGTGAAAGTCCTAAAATCCTTCCAGGCATATGTTAAGAAACATTCATTTAAATACAGGTCAAGGGTCACTGTGTTCTGACCCAACACTTTTACAACCTGAGGTTTATATGTGCAGGTTTGTACATATGACTGAATGTGATGTTGAAGTTTGTGTGAAATAAGAGAAATGATATTTAAGTCTCCAGGTAACAGACATGTTTATAGTTTAACCCCTAGCCACAGTCAGAGCTACCTGTGCTCTACTGGTCACACTTGCTCTAGCACTTCACCACAAGCTGGAGGAGCATGAATGTTATTTAAAGCATGGCGTGGCTGGCCGAGTGCGCTGTCTGGGTGAGTGTTTTCAGATGGACAGGACTTAAAAACTATAGAAGCAGCTCAGTGGTCATATACCTATAAATATATATACACATATATCTATAACTGTTCAGCCAAACTCAGACCCAGAATACAATGTCTGAGTGCGGAGAGCAGAGAGGAGTTAGATATGCGTTTGTGGTTTGACTTCAGTTCTAATGGAAATGACATCATTAACTAACGAGGAACTGAAACCCATCCATGCTCCATGCTGAAGCTTTCCAGCAGAGGAGGAAACTGAGGCCCATAGTCCAGCACAGGGTTTATCCTGCTGTATGACTCCTAAACTAAACCTGTTGATTATCTGAGTAGATGAATCAGGTTGAGTAGAGAGATGGATTACTCTCCTCTATAACATCCCACCTAAATTATTCTCAGATTATTAATATTATGACTGAAGACCACATAAGCAGCTGGTCCACATGATGGGTTATAGCTTATCGTTAGTGGATGTACTAAATCTATTTATTCACATATGTACCTGTGAAACTGGCTCAAGTTGAAAACTCTGGTCTATGGGACTATGACCATGGGATTTTTATTGAATGATTGCAGAACTAAGCTCACATCTCTGGCTCAGTACTAGACTGGTTCAGGTTTGAATGAAGTCAGGACTACTAGTGTTATATTAGAAACTCAGACAGTCTGGACCTCCACAGTTTAGTGTGTATATTCTTCTACTTGCTGGTGTATATCCTGAAAACCAAAAATGATATTAATCACCATGCAAACAACCCAGTTATGTGTAGCTGCCTCAGAACTTTCTACAGAGAAAATACAAATACAGTGAAGAGAGTGTCCAGTAAAAGAACACTGTAAGCTTTTAGGCCCTTTTTTGTGACAGTGGAAATTACAGTCATCAGTGAAAGAATAGTTGCACTCAGAAGGAACCAACCAACAGGAATGAAACTTGGTGTGTAGGTTTGGTGTGTAGGTCACGAGAATGTTTGATGATTGGCCGCACATGTGAAGTAAGCAGGGATGGGCCTTATTGACATATTGCATGTCATACTGGTTGTGCGCATATTACTATAGCACACTGTGGGTGATGGTGGATAGAAGAAGGCACTTCCAGCACTAAAGGATCTGGAAGACCTACACGGACCACAGAGAGGGAGAACCAACATATTTTCTGACATCCAACAGCCTTAAGTGCAGACATTCAGCGAGCAGAGATGCCCGCTCCATGAGTCATCCTGTTAGTGCCAGCAGCATTGGCAGATGGCTACATGACAAGAAACTACATGTGGCTGTTAGGACAACTACCCTTAACACTATGTCAACATCACCAAACACTGCAAGGGTTTGTGCCAGCTTGTCATGGAGTTACTCAGATAGGCGACGGGACATCTTCAGTGTCAAGTCCCGCTTTTGTCTTGGTGGAGATGAATTTGTGTGTGTAGGCACCGTGTTCAGCGCCAAGATTAAAGTTTTTTGTTACATGTCACATGTCCATAGGGCCTGGTGTCTCTCCACACCCACCCCTCTCCCCCCCTCTCTCAGACGTGTGCGTTGTGGGTATGAACACAGGAAATGTTGAGTGTTGAACACAGAATAGTCAGTCATCGCCTTGTCAGGATGGAGGTCAGGTCACTCTCTGTGAGGCTCTGTGAGTAAAGCTTCTCTTTATATCTGCATTAGAGTCAGTGCTGCTGTATGAAGCTGCTGATAAAGTAATGGTGTGTAGTTCAGCTGCTCTACAAGCTTTTATTAGATGTTAAAGTCAGTTAAAGTATCAGGAGTTCCAGTTTAGGTACTCTGATGATGAGCTCCAGTCTGGTCTTGTTGTGAGAGGAGGTGAACTGATGAGAACTGAGTACAGAAAGAGTGTACCTAGACTTTTTAGACTATATGGTGTGACTACATTCCACTTCCTGTTTCTAATGTAGGATGAATGTATTTTCTGTAGGGTTAATAATTGTACTGAGGAGAATCTGAAACAGACTAAGAATATTTTACACAAGCAGCATATAAATCTCTGCTACGAACTAAAACATACACTGTGTTTGAGCGGTTAGTGTATGTGGATTATTCAGCCTAAAGTGTCTGTACTTACCTCACAGTGGAGGTCTGTTATAACAGGCTGAGGGGCTAACAGGTGTAGTAGCTAGAAAAGTCTAGTAAATAGATTTTTGACACAAACTCTACATATGGACTTTAGCCTGGTACTCTCTCTTTAAGTGAAATTATGTGAACACATCCCCTACTGAGAAAACTTCTCAGAGAGTGAGAGAGAGAGAAAGAGAGATAGATAGAGAGAGATAGATAGATAGAGAGAGAGAGAGAGAGAGAGAGAGAGAGAGAGAGAGAAAGAAGAAAAAGAGAGATAGAGAGAGAGAGAGAGAGAGAGAAAGAGAGAGATAGAGAGAGAGAGAGAAAGAGATAGAGAGAGAGAGAGAGAAAGAGAGAAAGAGAGAGAGAGAGAGAGAGAGAGGTCTAACCCAGAGGTGTACTTATCTAGTATTGTCAGCTTTTATAACATATATATTATTTATAAAAAGGACAATTTCTGTTGTAGACTGATGGTTTTGCAGGTTCTGCATGTGAAGGTATATCTGTATGTGGTGTGGGAACAAAATAACTAAACATTACATGCATTACTTGGTTTATTTTGGGGATATTTTATTGATAAAACATAGTTTTTATTTGGAACATTTTTGTTCCAAATGATTTTTTCATTAAATATGGGCAAAGCGGTGCAGCAATGTTACAAAATTCTAGAGAAAATGATTCATTTGCATATCATAAAACAATGTTCAGAGAGCGATACATATCTACAACATAAAACAAGACATATTTCTATAAATGTTTCTATAAAAGATTTCACTCAAAAATCATTACATTTGTTTTTCTGTTGAAGTAGCTTGTTTTAGATGTCTGCAGGACTTATTTATTTATTTATTTATTTATTTATTTATTCATGCTTACTTTAATACATAACATTTTTGCACCTTTAGTAACTTCTCTAATCTATAACATCTCCTTTAGGGGCCAAAGTGTAATGTTTGTGGAAGGTCGTGGGTCAAAACGTAAACTACAGTAAAAGGTTTTAAATAAGGCTGAACATTAATTTAACATTACTTGATATTTTTCATGTAATTTTAAAAGAAAATTAAGAATTTAAGATGTTAACGTAATAAGCCAAATTAAAAGTGTCATTCAAGTTAACAAGGAACAAACCTAAATATGGCACTTTTCTGTTTTAGTGTAAATATTTAATGTATGAGACGCTGGAAACACACTGGAACATGTACATTTGAATACAACACACCCTCTCTACACCTTCATACACACTTTTCTATTTACAGTTCATTTTTAAACACGATTACTAAATCAAATAATCTGACCTTATTCTCACACCATGTGCTCCTATAACCACATGTCAGAAAAGGAAATCATGCCCTAATAGTGAGGCTTACTGAAATATTATTCTATATGTTTTAAAATTCTGACGGGTTGCAATAATTTAAAGAAAGAGAAATGAGAGAAATAAAAGGAGAAATAAAATATAAAGTGCATATTATTAGAAATTATGCTAAATTGCACAAAACTGCAATGAAAAGCAGGAAAATGACTTATTATATTCTGTTCTCTGTAGATAATGTTCATATTTTCCATACGACAGTAAGAATCCCACTTTACCTGATCCCACTGTATGTTGCTGCGTCCACCCCGTCATTTATACACTCATAAATCAAATATATTCTTATATTTAAAAGCAGGTCATTTATAACAGACGTAACAATCTTCATCTTTCTTGAGAAATGTCAGGATTTAATGTCAGATCTTAATGTCTTATTTATTTATTTATTTATATATGTATGCAAATTGAAACACGTTCACATATTGTTTTTTTCATTCTAATCATGTGATGGTAACAGTAGTCATGGTGATGGTGAACAGTGAATAGTGTGTAAGTGATGTTGACGGTGATTATTACTCACACTGTCTGATTGGAGCTGATTCTCCAGCTGCTCACGGCCTTTTCAGACTGATCCATTCTACCTGTGGTAGCAGCTGATATTCCACACTAATGCATCATGTTCTCTGTTTCTCTCCTCCTTTAGTGCTGATTGTACTCGTCCACTGTGGACACACTCAAGGTGAATCATTACATGAACATCTCCTGCAGTATTTCACTATATTTCATCTACACTTACATTCACATCTTATTCTCCATATTTAATACGCTAGCATTACCATAACCAGCTCTGAGGAGCAGCACGTATTCACAAAGTTTGGTTTTGTACAACTACTACAGAGCATGTTTCCCTGTAGAGTTATAACACTGCAGGACATGGTTGACTGGAAAATAGGGCCCATCCACTTTTTTCCGAATTTATGCATGGCTGCAGGTGGAACTGTTTATATAAGGAGTTTTGAAGAACAAAAGTACATGTAGAGTTGAAGTCCCAAAAAAAAACACGGGTGACAGCTAGTCATCACATGTGCAGTTGAATATTGAATCTTCTCTAAACTGAATTAGTGAGTAATTCCACTAAATAAATGAAACATTAAGACTAGAGTGAAAGTAGTGTAAAAATGAAAAAAAATGCAGTTTAGGAGAAAAATGTATTATTCCACAATATTTCATATTTATATGTATATAAAACTTCCTGGAATTTTGTTTCTTTTCATGACATACATTACTGAGTGGCATTTACACATAGTGTACACAAGAAATATCAATTTTCCCTTCATTAAAGAAATTTTTAAAATTTCTAAATCTGATTATAATTTTTCCACTGTTATAGTATTCTAAAATTAAACGCTTTATATATTCACACATTCTAAAAATATTTATAATCTTTGAACAGAAAGATCAAAGCTATGCGTGTTTATGCTGCAGTATGATTTAGATCATTTTCAGATCTATGTAGTACAGATTAATAAACAACATCTAAAACCAGCAAATCAACAGCAACCACTCTGTACAACTTAGTAGATTTTACTGCAGTGAATCACTCAGTCCTTCCACTCAGTATGTCTAGTGTAGACGGTATGATATGCACAGACCTATGACCTCTCCACTACAACTGAACTCTTTAATAATAATATTTGACTCTAATGCTGCTCACATGGACCACCGAGTACTGATGAAGTAAGAACCCGGTTTGTTTAAACTGACGGGCTGACAGGTTAGTTTCTTAACCAGAACCAGAACTGATCAGTTAGCTAACAGGCTGAAATATTACAAACATGTCAAACAACATGATATGATTTAAAAATCTAATAGATAGAAATAAGAAATCAAACTAATGAATCTGTACATGCTCCTAATTAATGTGCAACGCAAGTTATCCTATAAAAAATGTAAATGTGTGTAGTGAAACAGTGAAGTAAAACAGTGCACAGTTTGTTGAGTATGTGTGCGGCTGAATCCCAGATGACCATTACAGATATACTGTGCACTGCTTGGCTGCAGGATCCAGTATATAAGCACCCATGTAGTGCACTATGTAGGGAGCAGGGAGCCAGTGTGGGAGGAGGGGTCTGCTTAGTGCTATATAAGACTCACAGTGATAATTTTAGATTAAAATAATTAAACATTGAAGGTTTTTATATTAACAGTGCTGTTATCATATCTTCGTTATTATATGACAACAAGTTAAACAGTTTATGACATAAACAAAATATACAGATACGGACGACAAAACATTGTTCAGTTGTTTACAGCTGCTTGGCCACAATACCATCCTCTAAAGGATAATGTCATCAAAACCACCAGATAAGGGTCTGAGTCAACTCCAAACCTTTACTAGACCAGTACAACTCAAGACTGAGGCCAAGAGTATCCTAGACAAAGATCAGACCAGACTTTAGAATTTAAAAAGACATTTAAATAATTTAAAAAGGGAATAATAAATATATATTCAAGTTCTAGTTGGGCTATGACGCATGTGGTTCACCATTGAAGGAAGCTCAGGCTGTGAAGCTGAGAAACACAAGTGGAACAATGTCTCAGAAAAAGTGTGGAGGAGCTTTTAAAAAATATTCAAAAAATTAAACCTAATTCTGCTCGTCATTTAGTCAGACATCGAACACTGCTTCAAATGAGTAAATTTAACTTAACAAATAATTGGGTTTTCGGTGAAGGAAAAACAGACTGAAGACGTTTGTTTTATTATAATTTCATTATTTTAGAAACTAGTGAAAGATGCTAACGTTTAGCATAAATACGCGGTGCTGCCCGACGCTATATTCTGTAATTAAATCAGGTTCCAGTTCAGATCATTCATCATACGCCACGTCTCTTTTAGTTCAAAAATATGTTCCTGTAACTCTGCTGACTTTCTAAATGAGGAGGACATCAGATCTGAAACATATGCAAATTAATTTACTGATTACTGACTACATAATGTACATGGAGAAAAAAACATGAGCGAATAGTTGAATCATCGACCAGGACGGGCTAATCCAATTCAACTGACAAAATTCTGAGTATATACTATATATATATATATATACTATATGTATATATCACTCCACCCCTACCGCATAATCTGCAGGAACTGTGTGAGAATATTCAAGCTGCATGGGATGAATTATCACAGTGGGCTTTTATCGTGCCCCTACTGGTTAGATTTTTCCGCAGTGGGCATTTACACAACGTCTCCATGGAAGCCTGGGTTACACTTGTCTTAACATATATACATGTTACAGTAACTCTCTCAATATCATTACTATTCTTGGAATGCCAGTGCTATTGTTACCATCAAACGACCCTAATGTAATTAAGTGACTCTAATGCAGCCAAGAAACCCTAATACAGCCGAGTGACACTAATACAGACAAGTGACCCTAATGCAGCAGAGTGACTGTAATGCAGCCAAATAACTCACTCAGACTTAGTCAGTTACATTTGACTTCTAGCTCCAGCTGCTTCTGTCTGCATTTTCATATAAGAATATAACGTGATAATCCAGAAGGAGTCATCGTGCTTATCTGATCAAGACCGAGTTCAAATGAAGTTATTATTATTCAAATGTTTTACTGATTTTTCAGTATTTATGCACAAACACTTCCTGACAACTTGTAGACAAATTCTCCTGGCTCCTAAACCCTCCAACAGCAATCCTTGCATACATATATGTGGGCCAATATACTTAGCCAAACACAAAAAACACAATAAATGTCTTTGGGGTTTTTATTCTGGCTTATATTGTAATATACAAATTAGTCTTTCTTCTGTTAGATTTCACTTCTTACTTGTGTCTGTCTCTCAAAACTCAGTTCAGACCACAACAAAAATAGACTGACACCGGCTCAATTCCCACTCTGAGCGGTGACAACTAAACTAGGAAAATGCAGTTTACATCATATGTAAACAAATACGGTAGTGGCTACTGTACAAATGACAAAGAATAAACAAAATAACACAATTAGCCACTTCTCACAATGATTTAAAATAAGAAAATACACAAGAGCTTCAAAACAGAACATACATCTGTGTAACAGTGTAGCTAATCCCACTAGCTCTCATAAGGCAATTCACTCATAATACAAAACGCATTCACAGAGACCGTTTGTGATACTCTCAGCAATTTTAGACATTAGACAACAGTTTATGAACTGTATTAGAACCTATTTCACATGAACAGTTATCTGTCAGCCCATTTCCTCTGTTAACTCACCACTTTGAGCGAATTATCGCCAAAGAGCTAGCTGAACACTGCAGTGCAATCCAGCACCAAAACAACACCATCTACACCCAAAACATGAAAAATATGCATCTTAGAGTGTTTATATACATTTGATGATGAAAATGTTCATGTAAATCATAATATCTACCTCAGGAATCTGAATTTTCCAGCCGATGCTTTAATCGAACCAGCACATTACTCAGTCAGGCTTTGATTGCCCTGATATCACCCCCTGCGCTGGCGTAACCAGTATACCGTGCAGATTAAGGAGAAGGTAGGGGGAGTCTTAAAGCAACTGTTCCCTTTGTTCCTTGTAAATAAGCACACTGGTGCCTACAGTTGACTACACATATTCAAAGACCTAGATAAGAAGGGACAAGAAAGAAAGGAGAGGACAACAAAAGAGGGGAAAATGAGAAGGGAGAGAAAAAAATCCCTAAAGGATTATTATGATATGTTTTATTGGTGAAAATTCTCTACAATGTATCAAAAATAGCTGCCAGCACTTATAAAACCTCTTGGTTGAACCTCTGGTAATAGGCTTCAATGTTCAAGTTTAAGATAATATCATAATCTCTTTGATCCAGTTTTTTCATCTACGGAGGATCATACGCCTAGCCAGCAATGTAGAAAAGGCAATGACTTCTGATTGTTCTGAAGTTGCTTGTGTATCTTCTGGAACTACCCCAACAAAGACATAAGGGCATTAGGTTTGAAATATGTGTTACAGATGTGTGAAAATGTATTAAAGATACCTAGCCAAAAATCCAGCAGTGAACATCTGGCTTAACATGCCTGGGTCCCGCTTACACCTAAGACAAGTTGGGTCTGTATTTGGATATATTCTGTATTTCTGGATAGATGTAATTTATGGAGCTCTTCAAACTGTAGTAGACCAGTCCAGTAGTCTTATGCACATTGATGATGAATGCACCATATTGGAGCTTCTTGTGAGTCTAGAGCCCCAAATATATATTAGCCGCTCAGTAACAGTACATATAATTTGGCAAAGCTAATCCCCCTACTCCTTCTGTCCTTCTAAACATTCCTTCTTAATCCGAGAAGGATCTTGTTCCAGATGAAAGTGGAAGTAAATTTATTTAGCTCTTTAAAAAAAGCTTTTAGAATAAAGATTAGAATAGTTTGAAATGAGAATAGAAATTTTGGGATCACAGACAATTTTACGGCATTCATTTTTCCTACAAGGGTCAAATGAAGGGCCAACCACCGTTCCATGTCTTGTGCAGCCTCCTTGTCTCCAGTGCAGATTTGAAATTCCTGTCAAATGGTTTTTTATACGTGGCTGTTACTGATACCCCTAAGTGGGTGAATGTTATCCTTGGTTACTAAAAAAAAATGGGAAGTGATGGATTTCCCTGCTCTCATTGCCCTTACAGACAATGATGTCCAAGTCACACAACCAACAAAAGAAGCTAATACAGCCGGACCACAGCAAAAAATAACTGGTAACTTTATTTCAAACAAGATGGCTGACCTAACAGAATCACCTGACTCTTTTAAACCATATAACATTAGACCCAAAAAAAAAAAAAAAAAACAACACTATACACAAGGAGGACTCAAGTGACCACAAACATTTAAAACAAAATTTAAATCGCTAATTTCGAAAAAGAGCATACAACATGGAATGAACATCTGACGTGCTTTCTCATTGGTGGGCAAGAGAAGTCTCCTTCCCAAATTTATTTTTATGTCCCAACACACTAATAGAGAGCATCTAATGGATAACAGAACTTCTGCGCTGGCCTCATTATTAGGCAAAATATAATGTCGTTATTATAAGCGGCGAAGGTTGTTGGATAGATGTTTACCAGCACAGTGCTGATCAGGGGGTGAATTTTGCCTGAGCTCTTAGCCACATGATGCTGGTTTATCAAACCTGGCTGTCCAATACACCTGCCAACACCTGCACAAGCTCTCTCTTATATGGTTATGGTGTTTCTTGTCTGGACTTCTCTGATTCATCAAGAGGTGGAATCTGTAGGTTGCTACAGGTTGACCCCCAATAGTAATAATAACAATAATAAGGGGGAAAAGGGGGTGGGGGTGGAAGAGAAGAGAGAGGGAAAAGGGACCTCTTTTAATATATTAACTATGAACAATAAGACTGACACATGGATCTAACACACAGCAAACAGTGAAACAATAGCAAACTACCTATAGCAAAATGACCCTTACAGGCCAGTCCCGTCAGGAACTACACTAACTACACTGAATCCCATCATTCTCCACATAGTTCTGCTAGGTAACCTTGTTAATGTCCTGCTCCAGGAACCGTGATGGAATCCGAGAGTGTCGCGAGAGTGTGTTCTGTCTGGCGATATTCTTTTATTGCCTCCAATTCACTGTGTTTAACTTGTTCCAGAGCGTTGTCTTAAATCGGCCTTAACTATCCAGCGAGCTCTGCGTGCGGATTTGTGGCTGATGCCTTCAATCTATCTTGGCCAGCAAGGTGATTTGTATTTGTATTTATTTGCAAGCAATGGCACTCGCAACACGAGTCTTTATGGTTGCGACTGCACAGTGTTGAGGACACTGCTTTGTAGGCCAAAGTGAGAAATCTGCGTTAGCCTCAGCGTTTTTTTCTCACCACAGACTCTGCACATCGCTTCTTTTCCGTCACAGAGTCCCACCCCACTTAATACGCCACACACACACCGTTGAC
>JAMWET010004876.1:497500-579028 GCA_024036415.1 Prochilodus magdalenae | reverse complement strand
TATTTTTGGCTACTTTTTTGTACCAAATACACGAAATTTTAAAACCATTGTCTACAATTAAACCTGTTTTACTGTGTTTCATACACGAAGGGTTGCCCAGCATTGTTCCTCATTTAATAAGCCATCTGGGCTAAAATGCTCCTCTTAACAACCCCTTAATTGCAGCTTCGCTTTCATATATGGTCTGTATGGACTGAAGAATGCACATTTTGACACGTTGTCACATATTAACTTAAAAAAGTGAAAACCTTTCAGTGAAAAATATTTTTTCCGTAATATGCTCCCTTTTCCATAATATGTTTGCGACAGTCAGAGTGCCAGAGGGTGCTAATGCTAACGTTCATAATTTTATTTAATGGGTCTTTTATGGGTAAAGATTTACAGGCTTCAGTTATTACAGGGTATTTACCCTCAGTCTGAAACACTCTGTTAGAGATCCTGTGTCCTTATTGGTCAGCCATTAGAGCGGTGTCCTCCTACAAGTTCCACCCCCACACTGCTGTGGCTATTCTGAAGTCTGGAGTCAGTTCTGCTGTACTGAGTCCGATCTTGAAAATCAAACAAGTACAAAGGTAGAACAAGCTGGTAGATCCACTTTTGCAAGCTAGACTGGAGCAGGATATTTCAGAGCGGTAAGTTTGTATTGTTTTAGAACTGAGTGTGCTGTGTGAGGTTGTGCCAAGCTTGCTGGTAGGTGAACAATAGGATTGTGTCACAAGATGACATCACCATGTACAGTGAAAAGCTGGAATCCCATACTGCATTTCGAGGCGCTGAGAAAGTGGTTTCTGTGGGAGAGTTTCTCCCTCTGGTATGTACCCTGGGCTTTATAATTTTGCAGACTTAATACATGCAGAAAAAGCTACATAACAGACATAAAGGAAATATCGGAGTCACGGTGAAGGTTTCAACACGTTGTCTAAGGTCAGAATGCACAAGCAGTGCTATACTGTGGAGATATGATTGACAGGTGTCAGTACTTTTCTGTTTTGACTATTCTTTAAAGCTGCCTTTGGATCCGGTTTTGAAGCCGACTGGCATTACAAAATGTTTTCTCGCCTGCAATTATAGCCGTTTTTACCAACGGTGGACATCCAGATTCACACCAACTTACATTGTGTGCTTTGTCTTTTCGGCGGCCTTGGAGCACTTCCAGTCTCTGCTCTTCTCCTGCAACCAGCTCCACTGGGAGACACTGGAAAGCATAAGCTTTGTATCTGTGCATAGTATCTGCAGTAGTCTAACTGTGCACTTTTTGTTTGCACGTTCTGCAAAATGCTGGAACGTCCTGCTGAAACTCGCTGCTGGGATCTATTTCTGGTTTTTATGCTAGCTGGTTTTTACCGTGCAGTTAATGTTTAAAAGGCTTTAAAGAAGGATGGTTAAAGAAGATCAATTTTAACAGTTGACATTGCCTGATTGGCTAATGCAATTTGGCGGTGGAACTAAGCTAGCAAGTGGGCACAGGCTTATGCACAGGCTGCCCCTCTAGAACGCTAAAGGACAAAGAAGTCCTTACAGTAGCATTTCCGTGCATCCCATAACACCATGGTTTAAACGTAGTTTAAATTACAACCTTGGAAGGAATGAGACTCCCACACAGTGTAGTCTATAGCCGTAATGTGACTTCAGTCTTTGAGAATAAGAAAACGAAAACAGAAAAAGAAGAAGAAGAAGAAAAAAAGGGAAAGAGCATGCTATCCTAATGCTTGTTCTGACTCATCGTTCTGAAGAAATGACTGTGATCCTTCCTATCCAATCTTTTTTTCTATGAAAGCCTGTTAATCTAAAGATATTTTCCTGCTCTCCCCTGTGTTCTCATTCAAACCAAAATTACAACCAAAATGGGCTGCTTGTACTTTTGTGTGCCCCTTCAGAATGGAGCCGAACAACGCTCCGCTGACAGTGTAAACTGCTACAAAGGTCTTTAATGTCGGAGAAAATCATGTCAGATAGGATGCGGAACAAAAGGCAGGCGAGCGCACATTCACGCAACATACGGCAGATAATGCATTTGTTTTTGGCCACAATGACTTGTAGATCCTTTTCCGCACACGCACCGCTCTATTTGTACACATTTCTTTTCCATTAGCAGCCTGTGTGCAGGTTTGCCGTAATGGACTGCTATGCAGGTGTGGATCCAGACAGAAAAAAAATTTCCTTTGGTCTTTTCCGGTGGCCTGAGGGAGCACTCCGGTCTCTGCTCTTCTCCTGCACCAGCTCACTGGGAGAAAGTGGAAAGCATAAGCCTCTGTGTGAAAACCTTACGACAGTGTGACTTAGCTGAAGGTGCTTCTGCTTCATTACAGTGTGTTCTCAATTCCACCTAATAGTCTGATGATGTAGTGTTGAATCTGCCCAGTGTTAACATCCTTCAAACCAGAGCAAATGAAGCTGCATTTCCCCCAGTTAAGGATAATTACTGGCTACAAATCCCTCCAGATCCCATCCTAATGGGACTGAAACATTTATTGAAGGGTTTGAAGGGTTTTCATTATTTTCTGTCTAATTACGAAGGTACTATTCATTTGCTCTTGTATAGTCTTGTCAAAATGGTTTGGTCTTTCAAGGACTGCACCAACATAATGAAATACCACTTTCACAAATACTGTAGTGACAGAAATGCGTCCTGCTGCACAGCCAGGATCTACTTTCATAGAAGCAAAGTGCAGTCAGCACATATCAAGCGCACAGATCTTCAATGCTCTGGCCAAACAACATGACATACTCTATATGTTATTAAAGGACGCTCGTCCATGTTTGTTCTGAAATCAGGGACATGTGGAGTATGTCCCTTATTGCTGTAACATCCTCTCCAGATGCAGTAACCTCTAGACATCTGAACAGTGAATTAGAATTAGAATTAAAACTATTGTGAGGATGTGCACTTTATTGAGCTCTATGATTCCAAATAACTACCGCACACACCTCTCTAGCTCATGTTTAACATTCGGTAGCTTGGCATATGTATGGCTCGTGTATGGCTGCTGCTGTCTTTTCCATCAGTCGTAAAATCACTGGCTCTCTGCATGGAACAGGCAATGTTATTGGGTAACATGGAGAGGATCCACATCTACCCAATGCAAACTTGTTTCCCACAAGGCTCTCTGCTGGGTCCCCTTTTCTCTTTACACTCGGCAATGTAATATCCTCTCATGGCGTCTCCTACCATTGCTATGCAGATGACACTCAACTTGTCCTTCTGTTCCCACCTTCTGACACTCCGGTTTCCATTCACATCTCAGCAGGTCTAGCTGACATCCCTTCATGGATGGCAGCCCACCTCCTGGCGCTGAATCCCAGCAAGGCTCACCTGCAATATATCCCTGGAAATGCAGGACTTTGCCATGATCTTTCTATGCCAGTTGAGAGTGCCTGTGTCATTCTGTCTTTAACATAAAACGCCTTGCTGTAGTTCTCAGTGGCCAGCTGTCATTCTTAGCTTAATTTGCAAATCTGACCTGGTCATCCAGGTTTCTTCTCTACAGCATCTTGATAGTGCTAACCTTGCCCTCTAGAAAAGCCACCTGGGTGCATGTTTAGTCTCTTGTCATGTCAAGGCTTGACTGCTGCCACATGCTTTTGGCTGGTCTTGCTATGTGGGTCATCAGGTACCTTCAACTCGTAGAGTTGCAACAGTATGATTTCCCTTTCTAGCCTTCCTGTAGCTGCCTGCATCAGATTTTAAACCATGATACTTTCTTCAAAAGCCAAAACTGGGTGTGTTACTCCCTGATGACAAAGGTCAAAACTTTGTGAACCATATAATGCATCCTAATTTATAGAATTATTTTGTTACTTCAGTTTAAGGAACGCTTCAGTACCTTTAAAATCTCTAGTCCAAGAGTTGTCCTCATAATCTTGTACCCACTACCCCTCCAAAAACTACGAGTCATACATTAAACTTCAACTGTAATTGAACTTTACTAGAACTCCTGCCCTTCGCCTAATCCTATAGACTCCATTCTTAGAAGTTAGCTGGCAAATTTCCATGGGACTCTATACAAGCTATAAAAAGACGGCGTGCCGTTCTGTTCAAGCTGTACTTCGGAGGAGCGGGATCACTTGTTGAGCAGGAACAGAGGTTAGATTGAATGAGTGAAACTCGATGTTACAAAATGATGATTGAATGTTCCAATTACTGATGAGCCGTCCTGTGAACCAAATTGCTTAGTGCGAGATAGTTGATCGATGGTTTCCCACTGTCACTACGTATGATAGCTATTTATCACTACAGCTCCACTCTCTTTCCTCATTCGATGACTTAGGTCTCTCTCTTTTTCAGCTGTTCAGTCAGTATGATTAGGTCAGTGACTGCTTCCTTGTCTTCCACTTATCGTACTCAATCCCATTGCCAGTGAGTCTGCCCGTTTTCAGCCAACGCTGCACAGCCCACAGACAGACTCTGATTTATAGAGAAATCTAACTATCCACGTTTATAGGGTAATAGCATGACTGCCAATTTCCTCCAAATCAAGGTCCTTGACCTCAGCTTTTCTGACCCACACTAATGTTTAGCTATTTATAAGGGAAACTTTTGGTATTGCTAAAAGAGAAGAACTTTCCAAACTGCATGCATCCTTATAGACAGACTCAGGTACAAAGTGCCATATCTCACTGGCATGTATGCGGAAACACATGTTACCAGCGTGGACTGTCTGCTAGTTCACAGGACGTGACACTGCACTGGAACTCTATATTCTGGAGCACTCTCTTTGCGGGCTCCAAGGATGGTGGTTTTGGAGTTGTGGTGTTTTGTGTATATGAGTATTTTTGCTAGTATCGAATTAAGCGTGATGTGGTCATGGGCTTCACGGGCAAGCTGTAAACTGGACCTCCCATCTGAGGGACCGCCTTCGATTATAAATAGCCCCTCTGAGTACCAGTGCCCCTTTCACACAAAGCAGTCTATGCCAGCCCGCCTCTTGTCTGTCTGTACCGCTGCGTCCTTCTTTATGTTTCCCCATTAGTAGCGGCACAATGTGAATTAGGAATGGCGTTCTTCACACTCATTAACCTTGTCACAATAGGTTTAGCCCTCTGTGCTCGAAACTGACCACCTGATCGGTCGAGGACATATGATGTTGGTTTTTTGATTGAGATTAGTTGCATCTCATATATACATATCTTAAAAGAACGAATAGAAAATCTATAATCAAAGTTCCCAGACTATCCAGATTGCTTCCATTTTCTTGTTTTAACACCATACATTGATTGTATCAAGACTCAATCAGGTAAATGCGCACGATTCTGCTTCAGTCAATAGCGAGGTTGAAGTGGAGTAATTCAAACTGAAAGCTATAGGTGGTGGGAAAAATATCCTAACGGAGATTACTGTCCTGGCTTTTCTTTCAAACTTCCATTCCACCATTTCAGTATTTCTTAGCTATTTCTTCCTATTTATCCTTCAGTTCTATCCTCCAGGTGGGATTGATCTTCTGGTGTGAAGCAGAAACTAACCCAGAAATCAAGTTTCCTAGAGCTATAGGTCTACTGGCTGCCTTGCAGTAATTCGCCTGATCATCTCCTGCCGCTCATAACCGATCTTCAAATGCCATGTCAGATAGTTGTATATATTTATTAGTCAACCATAGTACCTTTATGTACTTTTTCATATGCGTCATCTATATACAGTTATTTCCGAGTGGTGCCATAGAATGTAAAGCTGTATTGTATTTACACTCGTTACTTGGTAGGATATAAGAGAGTAAGGTGACATTAGAACTTACAAGACATGGGAACCTTCCATGCAGATTTCCAACAATCGCTAAACTAGGTAGCGCCATCTGGTCGTTGACTCATTAAGAGATATCACCATACAAAACTTGAAAGAAATCCTTTGCAATCTACTACATAGCAACCTAAAAATCCTGCCCAGGCTATGTATTTCGATAACTATGTACCTATCCAGGCTACTGCGGAATAGGCACAGACACCTGTACTGCTATCTGGAAACGTATATGCGGTTTTTTAATACCCATTCTCTTCTAAATTGTGATGATATAAGCAATGCGAAACGTGCATAAACAGTTACTGACTGATGTTTAAAATCCATTTGAAGTCAGATTGTCTTGAACTGAGTGACATGGTTCGTATCGTGAGCTTACAACCTTAATTTTAACTTATTCAGATCATAAGTGCGAGTCGTACGAGGTTAGTACAAGGTAATCACTTGGACTACTAGCAGTACTTTTCCTCCTCATTGCTCACTAGCTACTCAGCACAAGGACACAATTCACACACAGAGTATATATATAGAATATATGTAATATCTGATTCGCTATCTATATATGTGTCGATCCTCTCTATCCTATCTATCATATCGTATACTCTGCATCTATTGCTATACTCATATATTATATAGATATATATAGTGACTATCACTATATAATCGATATAAGTAATTATATTATAGAACTATAGATCAGTATAACTTTTGATAATATCCTACCTATATACTGTTAGTACTATAGTACGATAGTGTTCAGTACATACTACTATCCCCATGGTTATGTGTTTAATTCCTTCGTTCTTTGACTTGTCCACAACACTTCACTGTTTGTTTCCTGATTATGAATATATATGAGTTCCTGTGTCTTTTTGAATTTTAAATTGTGCTGCAGTTTTCTTATCCTGTATGTTAGTAGCAACAAAATTAAACAAGCAACCTGCTATGTATCTTTGTTATTCAAGTACTCGATTGGATTGTAGATGTAGTTTATCGGTTAGCACCATGCAATACTGTGGATATGAATATGCACTGCTACATGTACTGCTGTGTTCTGTCTCTCCTTTGCTCAAGGGATAAATTAAGGGGTGGTGTAGTTGGGCTAACACCATAAAGGGGTTGACCACATTTGACTCTATTAATTAAAAATATCTGCATTCATTTGCATTCCACAGACACAGTGGCCACCAAGGGAGCCTACCTCGGGTCCTTTAGCTACGGTTTGACGTTTTGTGGGCCAAGTTGAGTCTATGCACACATTCAAAAGTTAACCACATACTGAATGCACATTTTGTCTGTGGCCAGCCCTTATAGTTAATCAGACATAACATTCTAAACTTTCCACAACGCCATTGGCTAAATGTATTTCCAGTGTCCAGGTCTGCCTCACAAGTGTGTATATTGTTAAATATATATAATCTAATTCAAAGGAAGGAAATTTGATATTTAAAGTCACATCCACTATCGTCACAGAACCCTGTATAATGTGAGGCCTGGGGCAGTTGCACTGGCTGCCATCTCTGAGAGATGGCCCTTGTCTTACCATAACTCCTAATACTATAAACACAGATGGAAGGCCTTGTCTGCATTTGCAAAGGGAAAACAAAAACAGTAAAGCTGTTTATAGTTCCCAGAACTGGCACCGGCATGAACTACACAAATATTAACAATTATACACTGTAGGTTCTGTTGTCTTGTGTCAAAGCTTTAGTTCTTTCCTATTCCCATTCAAGTGCATACAGTACACACATTGTCAAAAAACCCAGAAGGAATAAGCTGACGGGAATGAAACCTCGATGGGTAGCTTTGACATTATGAGACATGAGAATGACTCAAGTTTCACACCGGGCCGCACATAAGCAAGGACGGGCCTTATCACTGTACCTGGCCAACTCAACAGCCAAGTTTGTGGACATTTAGCAAGCAGTGATGCCCCACATGATTCATTCTGTTAGGGCCAGCACCATTGGCACAATGAAGGACTACATGCACACAGACCATTATGACAGCTGTCCTTAACACCACCACCAACAACAATGCCAAAGACTGCAATAGTGTCTTCCAGACTGTTACAGAGAAGTACTGTTACAGACAAGTCCTGCTTCTGTCTTATGTCTCCACGTGTGAAGGCACCGTGGTCAGTGCCTGTTTGTCATCACATGCCCAATGTCCAGAACACCTAGTCAAGTCAAGTCAAGTCATGTGAAGTCAACATTTATTTATATAACGCAACAGATGTTTCACACAAAGTAGCTTTACAAAGAATCTGGTGTCCGAGCCCCCAGTGAGCAAGCCAAGGTTGACAGAGGCAAGGAAAACCCCCGCAGTTCAAAAGGGAAAAGCCTCGAGAGGAACCAAGAGAGGAAAGAAGTGTTCAGTGTTCAGTAAATGTCTGACTAGTCCGTAATTAAGTCATGGGGTCATTGGATGGGTCAGCAGGATGCAGGCTAAGCTTCAACAGTGCTGGACAGCCAAGAGCTTCGTGGTGGTTAAAGGCAAGCAGTGGCACCCAGTTAAAGAAGATGTACCAACAGCATCAGACAGCACATGATGGGCAGCAGTTAAGCTCAGGCATAGAGCACATGCAGACTGTTAGCTCTGGCAGAAGACCTGAACACACTATATGGTGTTAACCATGTGCAGCAGTGACTCCGGCAGGCCTCGCCTGACCTGGTGTCACTCCACCTCCACCCCTACTGCAAAATCTGCAGGAACTGTGTGAAAATATTCAAGCTGCGTGGGATGCTTTATCACTCTAACAATAAAAAAATCTCACAAAACAGGCCTATTTGGTGAGGTCATTTCAAAGGCATCCATTGACTGCAGCTCCACAGTTCACATTGATTTTATTACTGGAGACACTTTGTCACACATGGTGCTTATCATGCCCCACATGGGTGCACTGAAGGGTAAAGGCAGTTATAAATAACCAAGCGCAGACTTTTACAATATTAGAATGAGATGCCCTTTGCTATAACTGCCTCTGGAAACTGTTGACGAGGCAGTTTATTGAAAGTAATTACCTAATCGGAGTTGGAATCATTTCTCTGGGGAATGACAGGCTTCTGTTTAGTGTTAGCGCTTTCTGCTAAAGTCAGCAATACCTTCCCAGCCCTAGAAGCCATAACCTCTGTACTGAGACCCAAATGGCAGAGTAAGGACCCAGGTACAATAGGTGTGTGCTTTCAAACAAAGACAGCACATGTGTACCAACAGCTTCTTTTTGGAAAAGCATGACTCGACATTGCTCTAACTGCTCTAACGTGATAACTTGGGGCAAACCAAACTCACCATGGTGTGCATGCAATAGGACCAGTCACAGGTGATGAGGCAGAGGGATCAGCCTTAATGCCAGCCCACCTGTTTGGCATGGTCCGTAAAACCAAAAACAACCTGATGGCACAAACTGAGGTAATAAAAAAAGAGAGAACAAGGCCGTGACATCAATGGGTGAGAAGAGAGACCTATTCCCACCACAGGTGCTGAAATTAAATACGATGGCATAAATTATCCCTGGTACCTGGCCTGCCCCACTCTCAGTGGTGTTACATTAATTATCTCTTCCTGATAGGTGTAAAATTTAGGATGTGACTGATCGTGTTGTAGGGGCCGGGATGAGAAAATCTAATATTAAAATCCTATTACTGATATTCGTAATTGCTGCACAGTGGTTGAAGGAGTCCCAAAATGTTCTCTCAATTACTGTACACCATGTCTGCAGTGAACATCAATAGGCTCCAAATGTCAGCTTGAACCTGTATTTTTGCATGACACATTGCAGGTGTCCTGACCTCTAAGATGGGACTGCCATCAGCCTTTCAAATTAAATTCTATCTAGCTTTGGGAAGTACACAGAGCTGTCTACTGGTTAGCAAGTGCTACACTGTGCATACCTTTATTGGTCATTTTACCTGAAACATCTACCATTTCTCTTCTAAGCCACTGATTACAGCAGAGAGACCACCATAGGACCACTGTTGACTAGATACTATATGTGTGGTGGATCATTCTCAGACCCACAGTAACACTGACACAAATGGGAGTGTTTCTCTGTGTATCAGCCACAGCGGTGTTGCTAGGGTTGTTACACGTCAGTGTTACAGTTTCTCTGAGAATATCCCACCTACAAAATTGTCCAACCAGTGGAAGTCAGAACTCACCACTGATGGAGGCCTAGAAGACAACTAACATCTTAGGCATGAGTTATATAGATGGGTTGTAGGTTTAACTCATGGCAGCGAGAAAAAAATGGCTGTTGGAAAAACAGAACACATTCAGTGATCTTGTAATGCCCTGCTGTCTTTGTAATTGCTTGCAATCTGTTTAAGTCTTTTGCTGAACATTTCGAGTCTATCATATGTCAGTCATGTCTCTATTAACAGGACCATGTCGTTGGATTGGCTTGTTACAGCTAATTCAGGTTATTAAAAACCTGTTGTTGTTTTGGATAGTTGGCGAGCTTGTCAGAAACAGCCTCTTCATCTTTATCCACCTAAAAGTACAACCAACCTGTATGTTTATGAACGTCTGCAGTTGGTCTAGAGTTAGGTTAGAGTGCTAATATGTTCTCTGTTGTCCAGGGGACGTCCTCGTTTTGGACCCTAAAAAATAAAGCATATTTCTTACAATTTCCTACGATGTCCAGGCTGGTTGGGCTTTGCTTTGATATTGCTATTTCAGTGGGGCAGTCTGCTGCTCACCTGTCCCCTGTCCCCTAACCAAAACATGTTTGCCTTCAAATGCCTAATGAGTGTAAGTGCCAGGCAGGTGTACCTAATAAATAGAAGTGGGCAATAAATATCGGTCACCTCATAGAATGTTGACATTTTATATGTCATAATGTTTATATTGTAAAAGACAAAAATGAACCAATAGTGTCACCCTGTAAACAGACTATTTACTTTTACTCTACTATATTTCAAGCTCAAATATCTCAAATATCAACGAACTGTGTTGTTCCTTTCGACTTATATGCGCATAAAAACGTAACATGTCAAAACAAAAGCAAACTTACTCATGAATTCCTAGCATCCATGGAAATCTCCATTTTAAGCCTGGACTACATCAATGACCACCTGGAGGAAGGTGCAGCAGGATGGGGTTAATGCAAACCCTGTCTGACAATCACACATCAAAGCATTAGTGAACAGATCAAACATATTGTTTGACTTTGTGGGTAAACAGACCACACTTCAGAAATCTGTACACATGCACTGGTGAATGGCACATTTATACAATCACTATTTCCTTTCCTAGTACATTTGTTTTGGATAGTTTATGACCTAAGATGCAATATAGCAGAGGAAAACTTGTTTGTGAACCTGTTTGAAGCCAGGTCTTATTAAACTCGCAAATAAATCTCAGACCAAAACTTATTTTATAGTTCTAGCTAATGGAAACTGTCCCCTCCCAAGGGGTTTGAACTTTCAGTCATTTGAATAGACATCAGTGTCAAACTAATTAATGAGTTTCTATATAGACTGGTGGACTGAGAAAAACACTAGAGTCTCTTCACCTAAACGGAGCTGTTATGAGTCTTGTTCCAGAAATTATAATAGGACATTAGAGCCATAATAAATCATGCTACTGTTACTCTCCATACATAACCTCCTGAGACCTGGACTTGCTTGGTGTGCAGTTTTAATTTCTCCTAGCTATTTGTGATTAGTAGGACCTAAAAAGTATAAAAACTAAACATTGTCTTTGTACAGGAAGTACAGGAAGGAGGCCAAAGGGTCAAAAGTATCATGGTGGAGAAATACAGAAATGTAATGTCCTCATATGAGGATGCAGGGGTACATTTAAAGGTAAATACTTTAGTACTGTTACTCAAGTGGAGATATAGAAGGAGGATCTTCTACTTTTACTGGAGGAATATTTTACATTGGGTATCTCTATTTTAACTTAAGTACATGGGTTGTGTTCACTACTGATCATTTGTAGTCAATATAGTACACCTGAACTAGAACAGTGACCATTAGCTACCCTTCCAAAATAACATGGGACACAAAATACCTTGTGACAGACCTCGAGAGAGAGAGAGAGAGAGAGAGAGAGAGGGAGGGAGATACCTAACACAGTAAAGGTGACCAAGGGTGTAGTGCCTCATTAACAGACTGAGGGTCACCCAGGGCATCATCATGTGCTCCTCTATTTGGTTTCGGGAGAAGGACACAATCTAATGAGGATAGAGAAGGGCCTCTAGCCTCAGAGATGGCCAGTGTC
Organism: Prochilodus magdalenae; assembly: GCA_024036415.1. Taxonomy (NCBI): domain Eukaryota; kingdom Metazoa; phylum Chordata; class Actinopteri; order Characiformes; family Prochilodontidae; genus Prochilodus; species Prochilodus magdalenae. The sequence goes on along the minus strand of JAMWET010004876.1, from coordinate 567,075 downwards.
TGGCACTCTGTCTGCCTGGTACACCAAAGCCTGTCACTCGCTTTCTCACACACTTAAACACATGAGCAGAAAAAGCTCACAGGATAAAAGCTAGACTGTATGTCATGCGAAGCAGTAGTGTTACATTTTGGTTATGAACTCGCTGTGAAAGTCACATGGGGAATCGACGGCAGTGACAGGTGTTGAACTGGCATTTTCTCATTGACAAGGCTTTAGCCCTGGCAGTGCCATGCTTAGCCATAGAACAGATGCCAATGGGCTGCATTAAACAACGGCAATCAATGAATACGCATGCTTGTCGCCTCTGTACGTAAAATTTTAACAGGTCTCACACACACTCGGTACCAGAGATGACCAACAAACCCATATGACAGATCATGAGCTTGTTATGTGTCATTCATCCAAAAGTCTTGGTGTCACGCCACCTCCACCCCTACCGCAAAACCTTCAGGAACTCTATGAGAACATTCAAGCTGCATGGGATGGATTATCACAGGACATTAATAGAGATCTCTACAACTCCATGCTGAGACATCTAGAGACACTACTTCTGTATGTGTAGCTCAATAAATATTCCCCATATCAGTCTAAATTTGGTAACCTTTATCTTCCTTCCCAATAACACTGCAATCTGACACTTCCTTCTGGGTGCAGCTACAGGGGTTGGACAATGAAACTGAAACACCTGGTTTTAGACCACAATCATTTATTAGTATGGTGTAGGGCCTCCTTTTGCTGCCAATACAGCGTCAGTTCATCTTGGGAATGACATATACTGCGTCCTGCACAGTGGTCAGAGGGATTTTAAGCCATTCTTCTTGCAGGATAGTGGCCAGGTCACTACGTGATGCTGGTGGAGGTTCGTCCTTCTTGGTGGTATGCTGACATTACCCTGGATACCGTGGCTCTTGATACATCACAAAGACTTGCTGTCTTGGTCACAGATGCGCCAGCAAGACGTGCACCAACAGTTTGTCCTCTTTTGAACTCTGGTATGTCACCCATAATGCTGTGTGCATTGCAGTATTTTGAGCAGAACTGTGCTCTTACCTGCTAACTGAACCTTCACACTCTGCTCTTACTGGTGCAATGTGCAATTAATGAAGATTGGCCACCAGGCTGGTCCAATTTAGCCATGAAACCTCCCACACTAAAATGACAGGTGTTTCAGTTTCATTGTCCAACCCCTGTATATATTTGACAGTGAGTGTATGTTACTGTATTCCCTAACATCTATTATAATGTGATTTCCAACAATATTTAGTCATGCAGAGCAATGTTAAGAGCTCTCAAGCTAGTTTGTTTAGCTTAGATTTTGATAGTTTAGTAACTTATTCACTTTATCTGATTAAGCAGTGTGCAGTACTGAGATTTGTGATTAAAACATTTAAATATAAATATTAATGGGCTCTTGTGCGCACGGTCCCTTGCATTCTCTGAAGCATCGAATGTTGCACTGATGAGGTGGCCATTTCTGAAATGAAAACTGGGGACATTTCCATTTCAGCGGTCAATATATCATTACGTTTTGAGCCCAGTGTGAGGAGAGAGAGAAAGACACTGTTGCCTGAGGAGCTGCTGACTGAGATTGACGTTAACGTTACTCTGAGCAGCATGCATGGGAATAAATTACAATAGTCCCATAAAAGATTTATATTTCTTGCTCTCCCCCTCACAAGATTTGTTGCTTGTTGCTTTTTGGAAATAAATTTGCTAAGTAAACAGGGCCTCGGGAGTCGCTAAGTTTAGCGGTTGTAAATCATCTGCTATAAATCATATTCATACTAAATATTTTGGTGGTAAGAAAACAAGTGCCCACAAGAAAGAGGACTCATGGCTATACCTGAATAGCCAGACCCTAAACACCCCTGGGCAGTTCTGGAGACATAAGCAATTCATCATATATGGATGGCTAATAAAAGAGTGATGCAGTTTTAGGTTCAGTCCTCCTCCATCACTGGCATCACGCTCTCTGGGCATACTATTTCCCTCTCCTCTTCAGTTACTAATCTTAGTGTAAGATTTAACTCTTAGCTCACCCTAGAACCTCCACATCTTCATGTGTTCATTAACCTCCTTTCTTCATCTCAGAAATATAGTTAAACTCCGCCCCACTCTCACCCTATCAGATGCTGAAAAGCTGGTTCATGTTTAAGTCTCCTCTAGACTTCACTATTGCAATGCACTTCTTATTGGAGCTCCTAGCAGGAGTCTACAGAGACATTCAGAACAGCGCTGCTAGGATCCTGATGAGAGTGAGGAAATATGAACACATATGAACGATTCTCCACTCTCTTCACTGGCTTCCTATAGGCGCAAGGCTCCAGTACCCGGTTTCCTTCCTCACTTACCGGTGTATTTATGGCAATGCCCCTGCTTAGCTGAAGGAGTTACTCACCCCACTAACCTTGCCACGTTCCCCCTGATCTGTGAATTTAAAGTGCCTCCTACCCCCTAGACATAAGCTCAGCACCATAGGTGACTGGCCCTTCTGTTCTGCAGCCCATCGACTATAGAATGCCTTCCCTGACCATCTGATGGCACCACAGACGATTGGGAGTTTTAAAAAAGGACCTAAAATGTACCTTTTTAACAGAACGTAGAACTTCTTAAATGCTTTACTCTTTAGCACTTTGAAATTTGTTCCAAATGTTGGTGGAAGTTTACACAACAGTGGTTAGTACACTCATCATTAAAAAAAAAGTTTCACCCAGAAGGAATCAATGAAACTTCGTGGGTAGGTTTGACATGTGATGTAAACAAAAACCAGTACTAATCTGACTGACTATATAAGGTGCTCCTATTGAGCGTGCTTTCCATTCTGACTTTGCAAGCAAAGTATGCCTCGGCAATTTGATCAGTTGAAAGAGTTGGAGAGGGGTTGTGTTGTAGGGCTCTGGGAAGCAGGATGGTCTTATCAACGTATTGCACACCACATCAGTTGTACCTATACTACCGTAGCACAATGTATGCAGCAGTGGATAGAATGAAGGATCTGGAAGACCTACATGAGCCAACAGCCATGACTGCATACGTTCAATGAGCAGTGATGCCCTCCATGAGTCATCCTGTTTGTGGCAGCACCATTGGCACATGAACAATGCAGGACTACATGCACCCCTAGTGTTATGACGTCTGTACTTAACACCACGTCAATGGTACCGAGCCATCGCATATGACAGTTAGAGTCATTTGGCGCGGTTGCTGTTATTGGCCTACTAAACGTTATTAATTTATTTCATTTTTGATCCAGCCCACTTGACATTTGTAATTCAGACCCAGTTACCTAATAAGAGACACCTCTAGTACTGTATGTACTGCATTATCACATTCACATTGCTGTAATATTAACATAAACTCCAAAATACATTAATGTAATATGTGATTTAATTTATTTTGACAATTTTTATTAGTGAACATAAAATATTCACACAATGATGGTGTGAAAGCACAAGCATATTTGTGCAGGATTACTAACCCTTCTGTTTCAGAAGATCTGGTCAGAAATGACCGCTACAACCTCACCACCATGCCAGGGCTGTCTCTATATAGATGTCAAATGTGTATTTTACAAAAGTCATTTATAACCAAGTTAAGTCCTGTGCTGCCATACTGTTTAACTCAACTAGCCATGCAGATTGCATACTGAGGTTCCATGTGAATAAGTCCATATGAGTAAACACTGACCCACAAAGTATTGCATGTAGCATCACTTCAGTAAATAACATCCACGAAAGTTGGGATTTATGTTACAGCACTGCATATGGTGAACAGTCATTCATGCAATGCAAATTTCAAACTCATAAATACTTTGTAAGAGTGACAGAACAGGTGAAATCCTTTCAAGAGCTTTTTACAAAAATTGCAGCTTTGAAATGAGCATTGCTCGTTTACCTGGGACCTTTATCAGTGCTAATATCCTATGCCCACTAGAATCAAAATCCACAGTCTTTGCTGTGCAGATGATTGCACAGATTATAAACCGAGTGTGGAACTATAACGCTATTGAGCAGGAGCAATTTGTGCGGGTTATAGCAAAGCCCACGTATAAAAGAGTCGCTCGCAGACAAACTACATATTGATTGAATGTGCGGCACAGAGTGAAAGATAGGGTCGCGGAGGTTCAAAACACTTCAGAAAATAAATTACTAGCTCTATATCTTCACTTGCTGAAATGAAACTATTTGTTCTGGTGGAACCCATCTGAAATGCGGTTTTGGATATAGACTGTTTCTTCATTTTGCATTAGGAACAATTATTTGTGAGGTAATGCCTCATCTGGCTGCGGTTTTAGAAAACAGAACAAGAAATGTGTAAAGCAGCAGATGTAGGTGAGCTTTAAAAGCCCAGAGCACGTCTGATAGCATTGACTTCAGTGGAACAGATGGAGATTCCCTTTCTGCAGGCTTTTCCCTACAGTGATTCAACTCCCAAGGCAACGCCAACCTGCCTGAGTGCTTGATGACAGTTGTTTTTGTAATATATATACAATAGAAAAGCTTCTTATCAATTAAAATGCTGACATGTTGGCAGCAGTATGAACAAGACGCCTCTCTGAGATTGCTGTGTCAAACTTGAAAGTAAACTTTGCCTTCAAACTTCAAGAAACTTCAGTGATGTATTTATTTATTTATGTGTTGTTTGTCGTCAAATTACTATTACATTCAAGTAAAGGAAGGTAGTCTATAATGGGAACATTGTAGTGAACTTAGAGCAGCACTAAGTATGATTGCTAATGCTGTAAGAAGTAGCGATGCTAAAACGTGCTCAGGATGCACTGCTACATGTCTGAAGTAATCATATCAGACACACGTCACACTGGGCAGCGTTATTTTCGTATTTTTCTCCAGGACATTTGTCCCAGTACAAATTGCTCCTGCTCAATAGTGTTATAGTTCCACACTCAGTTTAATCTGTGCAATCATCTGCACAGCAAAAACTGTGGATTTTGATTCTAGTGGGTATAGGATATTAGCACTGATAAAGGTCCCAGGGAAACGAGTGATGCTCATTTCAAAGCAGAAACTTATGTGAAATCCTCCTGAAACTCCTGACATGTTCTGTCACTCTCACAAATGAGTTTGAAATTTGCATTACATGAATGACGGTTCACCATATGCAGTGCTGTAACATAAATCCCAACTTTACTGTCTATTCGTCTAACTGAAGATCTGGTTCGATGTTTTGTTCTCAAATGCAAAGGCAGCGTTATACTGATGAAGGTAGATAGTAGATAGTAGTTCATTTGTTTACATCCCCAGGAGACACATTCCTCACCAGATTTTGACTGAGATCTCTTAGTATACTTTTTCAATGCACTCGCAATCATCAGATTCATCCACCCAGGAAGCACATTCAACACACTTTTACTAGAAATGATAACAAATCATCAAATCCTACACGGCTTGGAACTATTTGGATGTGAAAAAGTATGTAGCAACATTATGATGCTTATATGGAATTTAATATACACAATATGTACAGGGGTTGGACAATGAAACTGAAACACCTGGTTTTAGACCACAATCATTTATTAGTATGGTGTAGGGCCTCTTTTTGCGGCCAATACAGCGTCAGTTCGTCTTGGGAATGACATATACAAGTCCTTCACAGTGGTCAGAGGGAGTTTAAGCCATTCTTCTTGCAGGATAGTGGCCAGGTCACTACGTGATGCTGGTGGAAGTTCGTCCTTCTTGGTGGTATGCTGACATTACCCTGGATACCGTGGCTCTTGATACATCACAAAGACTTGCTGTCTTGGTCACAGATGTGCCAGCAAGACGTGCACCAACAATTTGTCCTCTTTTGAACTCTTTTTTGAGCAGAACTGTGCTCTTACCTGCTAACTGAACCTTCACACTCTGCTCTTACTGGTGCAATGTGCAATTAATGAAGATTGGCCACCAGGCTGGTCCAATTTAGCCATGAGACCTCCCACACTAAAATGACAGGTGTTTCAGTTTCATTGTCCAACCCCTGTATATATATATATATATATACATATATATATATATATATGAATCATTCACCTTTACAGAGAAATGTACTGCTTTCACTTGTACTCACTCTCCTCTAAAGACAGGCTTGGGATACAGCAGGAAAATGGCTTGTGCACACACTGGGTCTTGTGACAGACTGGCTCACTGTGTGAATAGCACAACTCATAGGTAATCGATTTTTGCTTGTTGAATAGAATTTTGAGTTTTAGTTTGGGGTTGCAGGTTGAGAGGCATTTTGCCACTTTTTACCACCCCATAGATTTGCACCAGAGCAAATGATAAAATAAAGCAATGAAGGAGATAAACAATGAAAAATAACTTCTAGGAAACAAACAATACAGTGTATACTGGAGCATGCAGGCTTATTAGATAGTTTGACTTCTCTGCAGGGTTAGTGGTGTGTCTGTGTTGACCATGCAGGGGAAGAGGAAAACACATATCCATTACATAGAACATGTCAACATAAACAGTGGCTCTGGTAAGAAAGCTGGACTACTGGTGCAAAGCACACACACACATTCACTATTCCATTATTTCACGTCATTCCATTCCAATATTCCACGTTTCCTTTGTGTTGAATTGCCTTCAGATTATGAGACCTCAAGCTGTTCAGTTTGGGGCCTCAGACTGATAACATAGTATTGTGATATGATAAGGTATACTGCTTACATCTTTTTTGTGTATTTGTAAAAGTTTGACATCTCCCTACATTGGCTTTTAGCTTCACTTGAATTTTAACTTACATTTATTAACATTTATTTATTTAAGTTAAAGCCATAGTTAGTAATAACCAAAACTGCAAATAGGCAAAGAAGGTGTCCCACAAGGCTCAATCTTTCTCTTTATGTTATGTAATTTCCGTTCATGACATCTCCTATCACTGCTATGCCATACAGTGACACCCAAGGAATCCTTTTCTTCCCCATTGTCTGACACTCAAGTTTCCAGTCATATCTCAGCATGACAGTCCATCAACTGAAGCAAGAACAAGCAGCTCTACAGTGCTGGAACAACCGGCCCTCACCATGATCTTCCCATCTTGTTGAAGAACTTGGTCATTCTGTCTAGGTGCACATCACCCTGCCAAGCAATGGTACCCTCTTTAGCTCATGATGCAAAACTGATTTTTTCTCACTATGGAGCCCACCCAGACCATTGAAACTGATCCAGGATGTAGCAGCACAGCATTTCTTCAGTCTTATTTTCACGTTTATCCACACCACGCTGGCTTCACTGGCCTTCTGTAGTGTCATCATCAGTTTTAAAACCCTGAAGTAAGCCTATAAATCCAAAATGGACCAGACTCCAAGGGTCAGAACTTCATACTTCAAGGCCTTTGAGGTTTAAGTGCAGCTTGACTTGACCAACCTTCCTTCAAGATGTGCAGAAGAAAAGCATCAGGACTATATGTTAATGTAAAGCATATACGTTTGACACACTTAGTATAAATTGTGCATTTCTACACACCATTCATTATTCATTATGTCAATTTTGAAAAATAGACATTTGCTGATATTAACTCTATTAATTTTATTTTAGGTGACAGTAGTGGTGAAACAGCATACACAGCAACCCCTGTTACATTTCTATTAAGCCCAAGTCACCACATTTTACAATCCTGCCGAAGCCTACAAGTCTTCCTGTGAAGTGTTTGTATATTTTCTTAGCTGGAATGGCTGGCCAAGACCTGTACAAATCTGTTTCTATAACAAAAATGGTTAGGATTAAAACATAGGGAATCACTTTACCTCAGATGTGGACTTGAAGTAATGCATTAGTTAACATGAAGTAAAATATTAATAATAGTTACCTAATGTTAACTAAACACATAACAACTGTAGCAATCCCACTGTTACATGTTTACATAAAGACATGAATCTTGTTAAGTGAGGCAGTTATGTTTTTATCTACATGCTTCCTCAGATTAGACAATGAGTTGCAAAAGGACATCTTTAAAAAGCTATTGTAATATAAATAAATCATTTTTAATATTGATTCTGATATAATATTATTATAATAGACACTTCTATTTTATTTCAAGCTTAAAGGTGGCAGATTTTTAATATTAACTCAAGTAGCAAAGCAATATAATGTATTAGACAGAAACTAACGTGTGAGTACTGAGGTCCAGTTATATCTTTATAATTGTGTGGGAACAAATGTACACACAAACTCCCATAACAGCAGCGGTATAGAGATGTAATGACACTAAAAGCAGGAAAGTAAGTTCCTCCAGTGCCTCCTGCCTCCTGATGCTTTGCCTGTGGTTAACACTATATCTCACCTGTTCTTATTTACCACTGAATGACTGGAATGGAGAAATGTATCTCTACATTGCACTTTTCGTCTGACATTTTAACAGCACAGGAGTGTATTTCTCCAAAGTTGCTAAGGGGGCTCTTTTATTTACTTTCACATTGAGTCATGCTAGCACTGTGTGTCCAGCTGGGAGAACAGTATGTGCTGACTGCGAGAGATTTCGAGCGAAAGCTGGACTTATCAAATGCAGACACAGTAGGAGAAGCCATGCAGCTTTCACACCCTGCTGTCCACATACTCTCAGCAGAGACTAATCGGTACCCTACAGTTCACATAATAATCACATAATCGCGTAACATCTTTTGACTCCCTATATGACAACAGTAACGTGCGCGGCACTTGTTCACAGTTCATTCTATTCATGGTTTCCAGGGAAGCCATTATTAGGGAAATACAGCCCTTTATTTTTTGCCATATGAGAGTGTCAGAGGCTCGTGCAGTAATATCCTCCCTCTCAGCTTCGTACTGATCAACAAAAGTGAACTGACAGGCACTTATTCACACACACATATGCTGTCAGTGGCTGCAGTGATGGAGCAATCTCTGCACCGTATTCTCCCGCGTGCTCCTTTCTTTAGACGTCCATTCAAATGTGCTTTTCAATACATGCTGTCTCATCTGCACCTAGTGATCAGAAGTGGGTGAACCACCAGCAGCAGTGAGAGTGTGAACAGTGAAAGTTAAAAGCTCACAACAGTGTTTTATAGAGTTTCCATGGCTACAGAAACATGAAATCCTAGTCCAGCTACTGGTGCATGGGAAACAAAGTGCAGAAGGAAAATACTTGTATGTATGAAACATAGTGGATGGTAATATGTAACCAGCACAAGCAATTCACAATACAGAAACCCTCTTCTTAGCCTGATATTTATTTTTACTTATGATGATAATACACACAATACAGCACTATATACTATATACTGGTATACTATATACTAATATACCAGAATACCATTAAAACCTGTAAATTATTCACATTTGACTACAGGGCCCTGAACCAGGTCAGAGGACATGGATAGTATTAAATAACATGACCAAAAACATATGCTTATGAAATGAATTCCATCAATTTTTCGAGATTTGTGTATAACTCAATCGTTTCCATCCCAACTGCATAGACATTGCAACCCCTGAGTCTTGAACAAAGCATTTGACCTCATACCAGTCTGAATAACTTCTCTAAAATAACTAAACCCTTTTTGTTAAAATGATTTTTGCTGAAGGTGAGGGTTCTATTGTACCTAGGTAGTGAAGACTACTAGTTTCTTTTTATTCTCATCTGAGTGTGTGCACATGTAAATATGAAATTAGCTGTGTTCGTTCAAGCACTTTTGTGCAGACCCAACTTTTTCCAGGTCTCGAGACCACTTGCCCAACAATACCCATAAAGGGCGCCCCTATTATGGAATGTTGCCAGGTTGAGGGACACGCTTTCTTCAATGGCAGTTCAGATGGCGACTTTACAGGAAAGGGGAAAACCCTAATTTAGTTTGGATATAAGTCAAGGTAACCTGACTTTTTACCCAAGAGCGATTTCTGTTGGACCATTCAACATAAAACTTCCACCCAAGGTAAACAGCAGCAAATATCATCAAAGCATACATAAGAGTAAAAACTGACAAAAATGGAGAATATTTTTTTCTTTGGACAGAGATGATATGTACTTCTGAATTCCTAGATAGTTTTGGATTAACATTTCCTATGTCCTGAATTAATACAGTGTGCCACTTTATTAGCGTTGTAAGGCATGTACAGGGGTTGGACAATGAAACTGAAACACCTGTCATTTTAGTGTGGGAGGTCTCATGGCTAAATTGGACCAGCCTGGTGGCCAATCTTCATTAATTGCACATTGCACCAGTAAGAGCAGAGTGTGAAGGTTCAGTTAGCAGGTAAGAGCACAGTTCTGCTCAAAATACTGCAATGCACACAACATTATGGGTGACATACCAGAGTTCAAAAGAGGACAAACTGTAGGTGCACGTCTTGCTGGCGCATCTGTGACCAAGACAGCAAGTCTTTGTGATGTATCAAGAGCCACGGTATCCAGGGTAATGTCAGCATACCACCAAGAAGGACGAACCTCCACCAGCATCACGTAGTGACCTGTCCACTATCCTGCAAGAAGAATGGCTTAAACTCCCTCTGACCACTGTGCAGGGCGCAGTATATGTCATTCCCAAGACCAACTGACGCTGTATTGGCCGCAAAAGGAGGCCCTACACCATACTAATAAATGATTGTGGTCTAAAACCAGGTGTTTCAGTTTCATTGTCCAACCCCTGTATATAGTGCGTTTGTACTTCGACTCTTTAATAATGCAGTAATTACAATCACTGGTCAATTATTACAGGATATGTTTTAAAGCCATATGTTGGAGCAATTTCCTGATTTACAAACAGTTAAATAACATAGCCTGTATGTGTGGACAACACAAACACCACTGCCAGGTCTTTATTAGGTGCATTAGGTGAATGTACAGCAAATAAAATCAATAAAATTAAGGGGGTTTATTCCCTTTTGTTCTACCCAGTGTTGGGGCCGGAACACAGGAATGGAGCCATTAACATGCAGATTCTGCTCTGAGATGATTGACTTTTTAATAACCATGCTAAGACAAAAGGTATTGTCAAGAGTCTTCTTCCTGATTAGCACATGAATACGATCGTTTTACAGCTTGCATGCATGTGAAGCATGTGCAGCTATCATTAGCCTGACCACAGAACCCTGGCCTTCAGCAAATGGAGGATCTTTCAGAAAAGAAAATTTTACTAAAAGCCTTCAGTTCAGACTTGAGTGTAGCTCATGGGGGGGGAAGGGCTGCTGCTTTGGTGGATAAATGGCTGGCTCCATAAACATCTACCTTCCGCTCTACCCACACACACCTTCTGTAAGTCTTTCCTCTTTTGGACGTTTCAGATCTGAAAGATAGATTCACCCACTCACTGGCTTTCTCAGCCTTTTCCTCAGAGAAAAGACAGAGAAAGCGAAACACCATGGTCTCCCCCAACATGCAGTGCATTTATTTATTTGTATGTGCAGAAAGGTAATATTGAAGTGCTCTTATCTGTAAGATTAGATATATAAAGTGCAGTCCTGATTGCATACTGCAGCAGTTGTTGGTGTTTCAGCTCTGTTCTGTGAGCATCATTTTTTCAAGTAAGATACGTTCCTGGATCAATATCCCCTTGCTATTCCTGGAACACCAATCCTTTTAACCTATCATGTCCATCTAATGTTATCAGTATGTGCCCTCTACTTCTCCCAGTGGCACTGGAAAATCCTTTGAATGCAGAAGCTTTACCCATTTTGATTTAGGACCATCATCTTCATCTTGATCCCAGATAAATCTAATAATGCTGATTCAGGACCAGCATGTTTATCCTGGATAGAATTGTTCATATTAATTTGTACAATTATCTTCATGTTGATTTTGGACTGGTTTATGTAAACATGATTCTGCATCACCATGGATGTGATGTTCATGTGAGAGTCATATATAATTACTCTATCATTAAGTTCTTTTTACTATGCTGTTTGAATGGAATTGTATAATTAATGACAGAGATACTTCCATAATGAATTCAGTTTACATTTTATTTCCATTGGATCAAGCATAAGACTGCTGTTTGATATTCTTTCTATTTGCTCTGGTGTCAGTTAACCAGTTTATCGTTTATATGAGCTCATATTATCATATTATTCTTTGATAATACTGTTACAGATTTTTTACGTATAACAATCTTTTACATCCTGTATGAACTGTGTACCTTATCTTCTCCTGTAAAGAATAAGCAGGCCTGTGGTAAACCAAGGTTATGTTTTCCTCTTTGTTACAGTCTTGACAAATTTACACCTACACCCAGTTTTGACACATCAGCACCACATCTAGTTTTCCTGACCAGTTCCTGAGTTTTTCTTTATGATTAAAAACACAGTATTTTTTGACCGACCTCTAGAATAATCTCCAGTGGTCTGCCAGGCTGTTTGTTATGGTTAAACTCAGCAGTGCATCCTTTTTCTTCGTGAACTAAAGAGCTGATGCTAGCACACTGATGTATCTTGGTTATGTTTCTATTTACTCTGTATTATTACCGGTGCCAATACGGTTGGACTTGCCTACAGCACATTCTGCGTTCAATTGTAAATGGAGTCCTGAAATGAGTAAAACTAGAAAAAGGTGACACCCACACTTCTACCCACACTTCTAAAATGGCATTAGTCTGTATTTGCAAAAAAAAAAAAAAAGAAAACCAGAAGACCCATTCTTGTTCTAAATCCTGTAAGAGTTTTCGATTTATCATGGGCAAAATCTTCTTCTTCTTCCTTTTTTTTTCATCCTGCAATGACCCTGCTGAAGTCCTCCCATTTCATCAGAGGCTAGCCTAACATTACAAGCTACCCTAACATTCTCTGGAACCCGTGGATCTCTGGTAGTCAGTGTAGTATTTACAATTATATCAAAGAGGCACTTATAAATTAGACAAATATAACATAATATTTATGATGGAATAACCACAAATGTCTTTACTGTGCTCACATCATTATCAGTTTTATTCAACCCCCTAGTGACATTATTTTTTAGTACTTAGTACAACATCCTTTTCCAGTTATGACAGCTTTCAAGCGTGAAGCATAGCTTGACACAAGTGTCTTGCAGCGACCTATGGGTATCTTAGCCCATTCTTCATGGGCAAAAGCCTCCAGTTCAGTCACATTCTTAGGCTTGCGCACTGCAACTGCCTTCTTTAGGTCCCACCAGAGGTTCTCAATTGGATTTAAGTCTGGTGATTGCGATGGCCACTCTAGAATGTTCCAGCCTTTCATGTTCAACCATGCTCTAGTGGACTTGGATGTGTGCTTCGGATCATTGTCCTGTTGGAAGGTCCAACGTCTCCCAAGCCGCAGGTTTGTGACTGACTCCATCACATTTTCCTCCAAGATCTCCTGGTACTGAAGGGAATTCATGGTACCCTGCACACGTTGAAGCTTTCCTGTACCATTAGAAGCAAAACAGCCCCAAAGCATAATTGACCCCCCGCCATGCTTCACAGTAGGCAAGGTGTTCTTTTGTTCATAAGCCTGGTTCTTCCTCCTCCAAACATAGCGCTGGTCCATTGTCCCAAACAGTTCTAATTTAGTTTCATCTGACCACAGTACACTGTCCCAAAACCTTTGTGGCTTGTCCACATGACTTTTGGCATACTGCAGTCGACTTTTCTTGTTCTTTGGAGTCAGCAAGGGGGTGCGCCTGGGAGTTCTGGCATGGAGGTCTTCGTTATGCAGTGCGCGCCTTATTGTCTGAGCTGAAACTTCAGTGCCCACATCTGACAGGTCTTTTTTCAGTTCCTTAGCAGTCACGCGGGGATTTTTCTCCACATTACGCTTCAGGTAGCGCACAGCAGTCGCGGTCAGGATCTTCTTTCTGCCACGACCAGGTAACGTTTCCACTGTGCCCTTTAACTTGAACTTGCGAATGATACTTCCGATAGTGTCTCTTGGAATATTTAACAACTTCGCAATCTTTTTATATCCATTGCCATTCTTGTGAAGAGCAATAACCTCTTCTCTTGTCTTCTGGGACCATTCTCTTGCCTTCACCATGCTTGTAAACACACCAGTAGATGTCTAGAAGGAGCTGAGTATCACAGTCCTTTTAAATCTGCCTAATTGGTGCTTATCATGCTTGATTGCTGCTCGTTGACATCCACAGGTGTTTTCAATACCTGATTGAAAACACTGGAATGAACCTCTGTTCTTAGGAGTGGTAGTCGTAAAGGGGTTGAATAATTGTGTCAATGAAGAAATCACAAAAAGGCCATTTAATACTTTATGACAAAAACAATTGATGCTATCTTAGTTGCATTTAGTTCTTTAACAAGTCCTTGTAAGATTTCATTATGAACACAATTACAAATGTGCACTGAATTCCATAAAACCCTTCGCAGCATTGGGGGTTGAATAAATTTGATCACAACTGTATTAGAGTGGATTGTTTCATTTCCTGTCATCTGACCAACAAGGAGAAGAAGAAGATACTCAGACGTAATTTTACTAATTTAACTTGTCTCATTATACTTGTAATCTAAATCATTCCACTGTAGATAAGAAAATGAGTTCTTTAAAACAATTAGCATGACCAATCCTAAACTATCCTAAACACACTCTTTTAAATCTAGACTCTTTGAGGTCTCTTTCCCTCTGTCCGTCTTCACATCTCTACATTGATGATGTCACATATGTGCATTCCTGAAGGAGGACCACAGAGCTTATGATGCCTTTTCAGACAGAACTCTAGACAGCAAAAGTTACAAGCTAGTTGTTTTCCTTATCCTCCGTTTTGCTGGTCTGAGCAACAAATCAGACAGCTCTCGCTCACTGTCGGCCTCTGTTGCCAATTCAACAGCTTAATCAACTGAATGGGCACTGGCTAGAGCTGCCTAGTGCCAGTGGTGCAGGACACACCTCGAAAACGATGATGGCCAGCCACGGATGCTAATCAGTGTCTGGTCTGTAATCATTGTGTCTTGTAGTGAGAAGCACCAAGGCAAATCCCAGTGTATTTCCTACTAATGAATGGAAAAGGATTTATTCATGCATAAACATCTTTGGTGATCTCAGAAACGCCTAAAAGGTGGAAAAGAAAAAGAAAAATGCTGGACAGACTTATCAATATCAGTGTCACCAAGTCCACCTGAGCTTGGTATGATACAGAAACAGGAAAAGATATTACTGCTGTGAATATGGATGAAGGCCTTTTAGTATGTATTATGCATTGATACTGCAGTAATATAAGATATGTAAAGTCCCATGCTGTGCCGTGTCAGGATGAGCAGTCTCTGCGCCTTTGAGGCGGCATTGATTGCTTCACAGGCCACCGCTGCCTTGGGCAAGTTTGCTCTTGCATTCCTCCCCTTATTGAAACTTTAATATAATCCACTTTCCAGGGCTCATCCTAATGGGCAACAAACAAAATCAGGACGTTGATCTATAAAAGGAATCCAGTTATTGTTTGGGGTTCATCAGTGTTTAGATGACTCATGGATACAAATCGCTCTTGTGGCCTTTGTTTTACAGTTCAGTGGAGCTGAAGGGGGTAATTCAGGCCATTTCATTTAGCTATGCTATCACCTAGTGTGTACCTGAGAACAGTCTTGCACTTCTCTCTGTGTTCCTTTGTGCAATAAAAAGGACAACGCACACATTTTATTCCGGTCTGGAAGGACCACAGTATTGCAAAGATCAGTATCTTTAAAGTGGATTAGAGGAGAATTCCACAAACTAAATATCTACATAGTGCTATCCTTAAAAAATGCTCCATTCTAGTTACAGCGGTAAGTGATAGGAATCCGAAGTGTAAATACTTTAATCTTTTAATAATAAAAGTTTCCCCACAGAAACTATTACATGCACTGGTTTCAGATTCCTGTGCCCGACTGACCCACTCACAGATACATTATATTGCCAAAAGGATTCGCTCACCCATCCAAATCTTTGAATTCAGGTGTTCCAATCACTTCCATGGCCACAGGTGTATAAAACCAAGCACCTAGCCATGCAGACTGCTATTGCAGACATTAGTGAAAGAATGGGTCACTCTCAGGAGCTCAGTAAATTCCAACATGGTGCCATGATAGGATGCCACCTGTACAACGTCCATTTGTGAAATTTCCTCACTACTAAATAAATTCCACTGTGAGTGGTATTATAACAAAGTAGAAGTGATAAGGAACAACAGCAACTCAGCCACGTAAAATAACAGAGTGGGGTCAGCAGATACTGAGGCACATAGTGCCTCACCAACTTTATGCAGAGTCAATCACTACAGACTACAGATTAGTTTAAGAATAGCTCATAGAGAGCTTCATGGAATGGGTTTCCATGGCCGACCAGCTGCATCCAAGCCTTACATCACCAAGTGCAATGCAAAGCTTGAATGCCGTACTGTAAGGCAGTGGAGGCATGTTTTCTGGAGAGACCAAATAATTTTGGACAATTTAATGCTACCAGCTCTGTGGGAACAGTTTGGGGTGGCCTCTTCCTGTTCCTGTAAAGACATGGATGAGCGAGTTTTGTGTGGAAGAATATGACTGGCCTGCACTGAGGCCTGACGTCAACCCGACAGAACACCTTTGGCATGAATTAGAACAGAGACTGTGAGCCAGGACTTCTTGTTGAACACCAGTGTCTTACCTCACAAATGTGCTTCTGAAAGAATGGTCAACAATTCCCATAAAACACATATGGGATCAAATCTGGCAGCATCAATGTTCAGACAGTCTTGCATTGGGAAATGTAAGGCTTCACTAATTATTCACTGTTTATTGTAGTATTTTATTCATATTTAATTTGATTATTTGACATTATAACACCCCTGGTTCCATTCATCACCTCTTTAAATAAATTTGAATTGATTCCAATGCATTAAACATTTCATATCAAACTGCTGGAACATTAAATTATTAATTTTAATAAAATAAACATAAGGCATGAGGTCATTCAATGTAAAATCCAAAATTCTCAACACTGACTTTGAACCAGCTCCTTAGAATAAACCACATACAGGGAAAATGTACTCTATTATAGTCCTGGGTAAATGAGGGCTCCATTGCCTTCGCAGTAAACATGGAAATAAATCAACCAGGACACGTGTGCTGTAATTAGGATTTACTGTGCTGTGTCAGAGTCTCAGTCATTTACTACCGTAGCCAACCAGCTAGAGTGGTCTTGAGATTTCAGGCTGAGAAACAGAGCAGCATTAAGCCAATGAGTAAAAACACCTCGGGCACTTTCCATTTCCATCAGACCTGAGCTGCACATCTCATCCCACAGACTGGAAAGCTCTTCCACGCAACATCATTGATCACTGACCCATGTGCCCATATATGTGTCTCCCTCTCCCTCTTCCTCCTCCCCTACTTTCTCTCAACACTCGTTCTCCATGTTCCTCGTTCTCTTACCCATCCCCCTCTTTAATTCATGTATGGGTTTGTTAAATGAAAATGGTTTGAATAAATGAGCAGGTGAGAGCAGTGCTTCATGCAATCTCTTCTAGGGCACATATGAATTGCTCATTCCTGAATGCATTATATAGAATTGCATCAGCTTTAAATTATGATCAATATGACTTTTTCAAAAAACATAAAAACAATGAACCTGTGATGGATGGATAAAAGTATGAGGAACAAAAACAAATAAGTGCTTTAAGCTGTTTTATTAAAAACCAACCACAATAAAATGCTGTGCTATTATACTGAGTTTCACACTGTAGGATTACACAAGAAGCCTCTACACTACACCTCCATGAACAATAAACACTTGGTCAGAGGGCTGGGTGGTGCCAGCCCTCTGACCAAGGGAACTAGACAGAGTAGACTTCTGTGTGGTGAAAATGTACAGGTCTGCCCCTCTTAGTGGTTTGAAACTTCAGGTGATACGAAATAAAGAACCTCCTGTAAGGTTTGCAAGTTAAAACTTGTAAGTTAAAAGTAAAATCCCAAACTAAAACACCAACACAAGAAGCAAGCTCATGTACATGAAGTTGGAAGAAGCACTGGTAAAACACCAACAACAAGACACACTCCTAACACAAGAGATTAGATCCACAAACTAAACCACACAGCACACATGATCGCAGCTCACTCTCCTCAGCCATCTTAAAAGCCTCCCTTTAAAGGTTTGGCTCCTCCCCAATAACCCAGGCCAGAATTCCAATTGGTCAGAGGCTCTGATGGCAGAAACGGCACACCTGTCAGAGAGAGACACACACAGACACACACACAAGCGCCTTATTACATGCCTGCACATAACATAAATGTCAGCTGTTTCTATTTAAAACCTTTTTTTACAAAGGGACTATAAACAGATATAAAGTGTTTCGGAAAGAAACTTGTCACACGCTGTCGGTTATCTCTTAGACTCTAAAGGCTTAGGCTTTTTCTGTAAAACTCTTTGTGTGTGTCTGGAAACAGATGGAACACCTACGCACAGCAATTAAAAAAATATTAAGCACCACCCCTGGCACTGGAAGCAGCGCCGAGAAGAAAAACAAGCCAGAACACATGCAAAATTCAAAAATATCATGTATATTTAAACATTCACAATGTTGTTTTCTCTTATTGACTCTGAATGTGCCTCTTTAGATAAGCTTAAAGCTCTGCATTTATTGGCAGCTGCGATCTAAAACAGTAAAATGTCAAGTGAAGTGATGAGGAGATATAAAGCTCTCTCTCTCTCCCTCTCTCTCTCTCTCTCTCTCTCTCTCTTTCTCTCTCTCTCTCTCTCTCTCTCTCTCTCTCTCTCTCTCTCTCTCTCTCTCTCTCTCTCTCTCTTGTTATCTCTGTTTCTTTCTTTCTCTAACTATCTACCTCTCTCTCTCTCTCTCTCTCTCTCTCTCTCTCTCTCTCTCTCTCTCTCTCTCTCTCTCTCTCTCTCTCTCTCTCTCCCTCTCCCTCTCTCTCTCTTTATTTAATCATTACTCTTCCTGCTGGAGACAGACTCCAGAGTTCAGGGAGGGTTCAATTATCTATTAGTAGACAACTGGCTTAGGATCTGATCCATTCATTTGTTTCTAGGATTAGCAGGCTGAAGACTCACTAATTATGACAATAAAATCACATGACCTTCATCCATGTTTTTCAATGCTCACAGAATCTTAAGGGGATGAGCAAAAAAAGACAGAAGTAATTCCAATACTAGAATTTCAATATTTATATGCCACTTCTGTAGGTCCACCTGAGGGCTCAGGAACTAATAAGTCCATGACTTTATGCTTGGGCCACAAAAGGAAGATGATGGTTAGAGTGTCTTTCAGTTGTGTTCCTCAGTAGTTCAGTTGTGTTCCTGCATGAAAGAAGTGTAAACACCATGAAGTGTTTTCCTGAATACAGGGTAAGGCAGTGTAAGCATATCTTTTGTCAGGCATATAGATGGTGCAAACTAGTAAATGGTATACATAGTAAGCATGACCTTCTGATGGGAAACTGAGCACAGCCACAGTTGATGATCTAGTATAAAGTGTATTTATGAGAACTTGGCCTCATGTCAGATTTTGCCCAGGTAGTCATGAATATGGAAGAAGGTTGCTAGGGCTGCAGGGTGCTGTTCAGTGGATGCTTTGGATGTTGCCTTGGTGAAAAGGCTGAGAGAAATGGATTAGGGGTCAGAGCTTTGCTACATTTGATACGTCTTGAGTGATTTCAAAGTGGCTGCAGCTGTCAGCAATCAATGGCCAGCAGTCCAACTTCCATCCAGGACTCTACCCTCCATCCAAGCATTCTATGCTGGTCCAGAAAGGAGGTGCTGAAATTGTGGCTGCTGTCCATGGTGCTGAATGCGCCATAGCATCATAGTAGGATTCAGCAGTGGTAATGGAGGTTAGTTGGCATCAGTGGTCAGTACAGATTTTAAAAAACAGAGAACTTTTTTTTTTTATCTTTGCATGACTGACGACTTGAGATGTCCAAACTTTGTAGACATTTACTTAGTCAACATTTGTTCTAAAATTAGAAATATTAATAGGGTGTTTTCAGCTTCTTTGCTGCAATAACAGTCCCGATTTACAAATTAAATATTGCTGTGACAATTTGATTGCATTCAGCCTGCATCCAGATGCAGAGAAACTGTGACTCATTATAACTGTGCAAGAACATGTAGAACACCAACACTATAACCATCAGATAAACAATACTTAAAGCTTTTAGCTTTGAGAGAGGAGAGAAAATCAGGGTCCACTCATGATGCAGATCAAAAACAATCCCAGCTATGAGTCAGAAAGGATCTGTAGCTGGTAAGACTTCATTAATCAGAAAATTAAATTTGCAAATCAAACAACGAAGCTGCTGTTCTCAGAACAATGGACTGACTGCTCCAGGGTCTAAGACCTCAGCATCATTGAATGCTTTTGGGATAGATTTTATGAAGCACAGAAGTCCTATGATGGAACTTAAAAAGTCTGAAAAAATATCTCTGCAGATTTCATAGACAGGCTGAGAATGTGTCCTCTCAGAAGAATGGAAGCTGTGATTATGTTTGATATTTCATTAAAGAATCTGTGTCATTTCCTGTTAAATATATGCTTCCTGTTTTTTCCCGAAGATGAAAAATGGCAAAATTGTACTTAATGGCTGTTCTGGCTGTAAATAAATGGAGGGGGAACTCTAGACTTTTGCACACAGTACTGTATACCTATGAAAGCTGACGTGAAGTAGCTGTAGAATTTGAAGCATTTGTTTGCCAAATAGCACACTGACACCCAACAAGGCTCTGCACAACAAGACTGCATGCACAACCCAAAAACCTTTCATCAAATTTAAATCCTAACAAAATATATCCTCTAATATATTCTATTATATAATAAATTCTATTTGCTGATGATGACTGAAAGTTTAGAATCTGGGCGTTTGTCATAATTTCTCTGGTTCAGTGAGAAATACTTAATGAGTGAGAAATACTTCTTATCAGATTACACTTCAGTGTTACTGCTGATGAGAACTGCTAAGGACCCGTTTTGTGCTCTTTCTGTCTATCAGTAAATTCCACCTGCCTGGTCAGCTTTGCTTTCAGGTGGATCTGTTCCATGGTGATTGATGTTCAGTCAGGTTTATATCCTGGTCCTGTGGGCCCTACTGAAGAGCAGGATCTCTCTAAAGAGACCACTATAGCACTCAAACCTAAGAGGGCAGCAGGGACAATTATACTACTTTACTTCTCTATGGCCTTTATATGACACATGCCTACAGTTCTCTGCTCTGCCTCCCGCTGTAAGAGTGTGTGTGTGTGTGTGTGTGTGTGTGTGTGTGCTGTGTATGGCACCTGAGTGCTCCCTAATGGATGTGTATGTAGTCTCTGGTCAGCAGCCATCTCTTTGGCAGAGGAATATGAACCCATCAGGGTTTTAATGGAATGCCAGGGAGACGGATGCGCCACTTGCGCCACTTGCTCAAAAGCGCTGCCTGTGTGATTTATCCCGCCTGCAGAGTGAAGGAAGCTGGGTAAATAAGCGGCATGGAAACTATCGTCATAGAAACTGCTGTCAGTACTGTGACCGTGCTGAAGGGGGCTACCGAAGGGTCAGTGGTGCGTACTGGCTCTGAGCCTGCAGGTGTGGTGAGTGTGTGCAGTAGCTTGAAGCTAAGAAGCAAGTAGAGCATGGAATTAGTGAGGGGGTGGATTAAAAGCCGTGCGAGTGGGAGTGAGAGAAGGTTTGTGTGAATGTCTGTCCTTATAAATTCTCTGCAATGGAGAAATGTTTCCGCACAAACGCTTGTATGTGGCATCTGTGCTTAGCCCACAATTCAGTTTATGTGTAGCAAGCACTGCCTTCTTAGTTACTGTTGCTAGGTCTGTCAAACGGCTTGTAGTATCCATAAAACTTCTGGACAAAACACCAAGTAACCCCCAGAAAAAGGTAGAATCACATACAGATAAAACATCATTTAAACTTATTATTTAATACACTTGGATTTACAAGATGTGCAGTGCAAATATGGTATATAAATATGTAAATATAGGCACAATTTAAGCATTTTTTATTTTTACTGCAGACACTGTTTATGCCTCCATTTTCAGGTCTGAGCCTTCAGGATAGCTCTTCAGACTAGCTCAGCTACCTTTTCAGATAAATATCAGCTACTGCTGGAGCTGACACTGGAGCTAGTCAACATAATAATAACTTAATCACTTAATTAAACAATATTACTCATAATATTACTCACATTCATAGTGTTGCTGTCCAAAGAATCTTTCATTTTGTAGGTTATTATTTTTACACATCATTTGAACAAAAATGCTGCTGTTTACACTGTATGAAAATTTCATAATTAAAAAGGACCAACAGAAATGGCCCAACATTGTTTGAAAAAAAAACCTGGTTCCATTGACTTACATAAAAATTAAGCTATGTTTTCCCTTTTCCAATAAAGTTGCCATTTCGGAGATACTTGTCTTTCTTTGGAAATAAGGTCTCAACTGCTACTGAAAAGCATGCAACAAAAAGCAAATCAATCAAGCTAACTGTAAGACATCATGATAAAGGTTGTTTAGCAAATACAGTATTCTAGTTCAAGTCTAGCTTATTTTAGACCCTGTTCATTTATTAGCCTTGGCACAGAGTGAAATCTTCCATCTAGCTTCATTCAAAATGCTTTCTGCTTTGGAAATTAAATAAAAACAGCACCACCCTCCAGGATGGTCAGTGTTAGCATTCAGTGGGAATGCTGTACAAACATCTAAAATTGGAAGCAGTGTCTGTGAAATTAACTGTACAAATAAATTCAACAAGAATCTTTCTATACATCATAGATCGCTGCAGTTCATAGAAACACCTCTGTAAATCTGCAATCCTCAATGCTGCTGCTGCTGCATGCAGACATGTCTCTAAGTCCTATTATACAATGGGCTACCAAACTGTCCCTCTCTTTTTTGTGGATGTACAAGGTTTCCAGGAGGGCTCAATGTTTTGAGGTTTTACCTGCACACATGTACAGTGTAATGTCAGTGTGGTGCTAGCTGTCAACAAAGTAGGCCTAGCTAGATCACAGTTTTCCAAATAAAAGTCTAATAAACTGTAAATATTTGTACAAACCCGACCACGTACAACCAGAATATCAAATGCCTCACCATTTAAATTTCACCTCCAATTTTTTCTTTAAAATACTGCCAAGCGCCAAGGCTTTTAGTGTATTTCCTCAGCATTGAAATCAGGTACATCAGGAAACCTGCTAATGTCCATGGACAGCTGGATCATTGTAGATTTGGACGGATTGCTTTCCATTCCAGCTGCCTTTAATTTAAAAAAAATTTGATTTCTTTTGGAATATTAGTGCTTTCCTTTTAGAAAGCATATACTGCCCAGTTAAAGCTGTACACACAGCTGTACACTTCACCGCTATTAGCTACCAGTATCACACTGTATTAAGGAGAAACGTCTTCTGCTATCTCTAATAGCCCTTCATGATTTCGCCACTACTTACCTCGGCAAAATTTCTGTCACTGTTGTTTTGTTCACCCAGATCTTCTGGCACAGGATTTCCTGTGTCATTTGTTGGCAGTAATAAGTAACAAGCATTGTAGGAAATTCAGCTTTTGGTGTTTCGCCTATTCTACTAAATGTTCTACTTTTAACTGTAATTATTTTATTAATTTTAAAAAAATATCCGCAAATAACTATCTTTAACACAACCAAATGTGCAGCAATTATTGGCACCCCTAAAATTCTGTAACTTCCTGTTTCAATTGAAATTTAATTATGTGGAAATGTGCTGAGTCAGGGAATGGCTATAAAACAGGACCAAGATCTACAGTTATGGCAATAAGTTCTGTAAAAAGTTTCAGTCAACTGGAACTGCACAAACTTGCTTGGACAAGGACCCACATTTTGCCCCCACGCACAGTGCGGAGGACATAATACAGGCAAAAAAAGGATCACTGTCAAAGAGGGAGGACCAGAAAAACATTTTGAGGTCACCCAGTCCCCAATCAGATTCCACCTCCATGCTAACAGTTTGGAAGGCATGCCAGGAAAAAGACTTTCCTGCCATCTACTCACATATGTAGGTGTTTGGTGTTTGCTAAACACTACTGAGACTTAGAGTGGAACTATATTCAGCTTTATGGTAAAAACACCTAAGGTGGGTTAGCCACAGACAGAGGGATGAAAAGAACCTAATTCCCACTTTTAAGTATGGTGGGGGTTGGTTTTCCTTCAGGCCTATGACCCTTGTAAGGGTGCCTTGGCATCATGGACTCCATGACATACCTGGACATTTTAAACGAAACTCACTCCCACTCTTTCAATAATCAAAAGCTGGGTCATCATTGGAAAATCATCCAAAACACCCATCACATCAACACAAAAATGGACACAAGGTCAAGATGCTTCCATGGCCATCCCAGTCCCCTATTCCAAACCCCATAGAAAACCTGAGGGGGTAAGCTTAAAAAAAGGAGAATGGACAAAAGAGAACTTAGAGCCCTGAACCATCTGGAGAGATTCTGTGAAGGAGAATGGTCTTAAATTCCCTGTTCTGTATTCTCCAAGCTTCTAAGATGTTATAGGAGATGACTAAGTGCTGTTTTGTTTGGCAAAGACAGATTGTACAAAATATTAAATGTAGGTGCCAAAAAATGGTGGCTTGGTAAAAACAATCATTTCTTGATGATGATTTTTCCCCCTCAGAATCAGATTAATCCAAAGAAAGGCTTGTATATGGAACTAACAGACCCTTAACCTCAAACATGGTTGTCTCATCTTTCAAAAACAAATGCTGCATATACAAAAGCTGCCAGTAAAACTGGCCAGTTCCAAAATCCTTAGCTGTTATGTGAGAGTTTCCATTTCACCCACAATGATGCCACCTAAGTGTGCATATCCCAGCTCGTGTTCCAGTCAAGCAGGAGACCACAACAATGAAGCAACAGCACTGGCAGACTATACATGCATAAACGTACCCTTCCAGACTGTGAAGGGAATGTCGGCACTCTGCTGAACTGTTAGTGTACAGGGTTGATGTTCATCTTTAAACAGCTTGTTAACTGAATGTCCCACTCCACCTTAAAGGTTACAGCTTGTACAGGTGTCAGAATGTAACTGCGCACGTTTAAGGTGGAATGGAAAACTTGCAAAGCGAATTGGAAGTCAACTTCAGCTCCCACATCTCTAACAAGATTGAACTGAGTTGTTTGTTTGCTCTGTACATTCCATTTTTGTACATTTCTGAAAGTTTGGATAATATAGAACACCTTTTCTCAGCATTTGACCCTGAAAAGATTAAACTGATGAGCAGTTCCACCTTTATTAACATTACAACTCCAACAGTAACCTGTAAGTATGCTTGTGTGCTTTTCTAATGCATGCTGTGTGATTGTATCACTGTTTGCCCGTTAAAGCAGATCATCTTAAACTGAAAGTTTCATAGTGAGGAACAACTTTAATTTCTTAGTGTTGATGTTGAGATTGAAAGCAAATAGCCAGCATAGTTACTAGCAAACTGAACAGTATGATGACCTACAGGGGTTGGACAATAAAACTGAAACACCTGGTTTTAGATCACAATCATTTATTAGTATGGTGTAGAGCCTCCTTTTGCGGCCAATACAGTGTCAGTCTGTCTTGGGAATGACATAGATATATTGGGAATGACATGCTATAGATATAAGTCCTGCACAGTGGTCAGAGGGAGTTTAAGCCATTCTTCTTGCAGGATAGTGGCCAGGTCACTACGTGATGCTGGTGGAGGTTCGTCCTTCTTGGTGGTATGCTGACATTACCCTGGATACCGTGGCTCTTGATACATCACAAAGACTTGCTGTCTTGGTCACAGATGCGCCAGCAAGACGTGCACCAACAGTTTGTCCTCTTTTGAACTCTGGTATGTCACCCATAATGCTGTGTGCATTGCAGTATTTTGAGCAGAACTGTGCTCTTACCTGCTAACTGAACCTTCACACTCTGCTCTTACTGGTGCAATGTGCAATTAATGAAGATTGGCCACCAGGCTGGTCCAATTTAGCCATGAGACCTCCCACACTAAAATGACAGGTGTTTCAGTTTCATTGTCCAACCCCTGTAGATTACTACACAGAAGTTTATTTTCTTGTCCGTGTTTATTTGGACATGTTGCTTCTGTGTCATTGCGTGGCTCATGGTAAACCAGATCAGCACCAGAAACAGCCAACTTCATTCTAGGATCAAATCATAGGATGTAAATGGGCATGTTAAACCAGGTCTGGGCATCTTTCATCCCAAACAAAGTCTCATGTCTTCTATGTAGACATCAAAGAACAATTTAAAATACTGATGAAATGCATTCTATGGCACCTTTAAGCTAGGGCGCTTTTCAGTCATCTAACTTTGTGCCAGTGACTGTAAAGGGGTTAATAAATACAACTCCATCTTCATCATGTTTCAGTGGAGTTCACTGGTGTATATTTGGTTGGTTAAATAACTCTTGATTTAGTCTTAGCTGTCAGTGAAATACAAAGTGCAATCAACATTGATACATCCAACCATTGCTGGAAAATGATGTCAAGTGATGAGCTTGATTGAAACATGATTTGATTGAAACAGGGTCATAACCCCCATTGAAACAAGGTTTTCCACTAAGTGCATTGTGGATAAGTACCATTTATAGCTTCCTGTTCATTTGGAACTGGTGAAGCATCAATGCATGTGCTGCTGCTGCTGTTGCTGATGTATGGATGTGATTGGATTACTGAACGAGGCATTTATAATCTGCAGCCGGTACATAAAAAGCAAACTGTGGATAGCCGTGTGTGTTATTACTCTCATGGATGGACTGCAGACTTTTTAGAGCAATGAATGTTTTGTTTTGAGACTTGATCGGTCGGCTCGCCATAAAGTGCTATAGCAAAGAGCAGCCTTTGCTCCAAATGAGGGGGATGTGAGGGATTACATAAGCTCTGAGGCCTGTAATAAAACCCAAGAAATTTAAAGGCCTTTAAAACTAAGTTTTTATCGATGTAGCCATGCATGCCAAATCAAAGTGCTGCCAAAGCTGGTGACAAAGAGAGGGAATAGATTTGGAGCGTTTGCCTCAACCTTCTGTCACTGCAATGCGCGCGACTGCAAAGCTTCTGCAGTGAGCTTTTTCCATGCCTTTGAATGTGTGTTTGTACGTGTGTGGGTGTCCACTGCATTGTAATCCGGAATGGGCTTTTAAGATTGATGTGTGGGAGGCAAACGCTCCCCATGGCGGCCATGTAGGGAGGTGAGTGTTAGCTGTCAGCTTTTTATATTGTCTGATGTATCTTAACTACCCCCCAAATCCTCAGCACCCCAAAATGTAGGAGAAATAGAGAAGCTGAACAGTAAAATAGCTTTTTCAAACCTGATTCAACAGCGATGGTTCAACCAAACACATATTCATATTCATCATTTATGTATATATGATGAATAAGAATATTCCTGATAAAATTTAGTCAGTAGGTTTGACATCATGAGACATGCACATGATTGAAGTTTCATGCTTGGCCACGCAGGTCTATCACTGTACCTGACTGACTATATAAGGTCATCCTGCTCCGTCTGCTTTCCATTCTGACTCTCATTCCGATGCTGTTGTGTTGCGATCATGCTTTGCCAGCAAAGTATGCCTCAGAAAACAGTTCGAAAGGAATTTCAGCAGTTGGAGAAGTTTGAGACAGGTTGCATCATAGGTCTCTGGGAAGTGGGATTGCCTTATAAACTTATTGCACGCCATACCAGTTGTGCAAATACTACCATAGCATGCTGTTGATGCATGAACCTACATAAGTCTACATAATCCTGTCATACATGGAATGATCCCACAGCCATAACTGCAGACATTGAGCGACCTGTAATGCCCTCAATGATTCATCCTGTTAGTGCCAGCACCATTCGTAGACGGCTGCACAACGCAGGACTATGTGCACGCAGACCCCTACGACGACTGCCCTTAATACCACATCAACCTTGCCAAAGGTTGGAATGGTGTCATGTCAGAATGCCATGGAGTGATACAGAACGGCAGCTGGTCATGTTCTTTGACACATCCTGCTTTTGTCCTGCTTTTGAGATGACTAACAAATCTGTGTATGGAGACACCGTGGTCAGTGCTAATATGAGTGGTTTGTTTGTAATGCATCCACAAGGCCTAGTTTCACTCCACCCCCACCGCAAAATCTGCTGGAACTGTGTGAGAATATTTAAACTGCATGCGATGGATTATCATTAGGAACCTCTACAACTCCATGCCGAGACATCTGGTATGTTGCATCAACAAACATAATACTTCTGTATGTGTAGCTTAATAAATATTGCCCATATCAGTCTCAATTAATCATCATTTATTGTTCCTGGTAACCTTTATCTTCCCTCCCAATAGCACTGCAATCTGACACTTCTGGGCGCAGCTGTTCTTTTCATGATGAGTGTACATTGTCATTGACATTAAGACTAACAGGAGTCTACACAAGCATGCAGGGTTTTCAAAAATGTAAAACCAAAACAGTCAGTTATAGTTTCAAACAGATCAGGGGAAATCAAGACAAACAAAGACATGGCTAAGTGTGACTCAGGCTGGCTAATTGCACTTGAAACAATGGTAAGACTTGAAAAGTACAGTATATGACTGCACAGACAAATAAGACTGATAATTAAACCCGGGTCTGGGGCAGAGCTATAGATATGGAAGACCATGTACAAAGTACTCAAAACCTGTACTGCAGTGAAAGTAGAACTGTTCTATTGCTCGTGTAAAAGTAGGCGCCCTCTATTTACACTTATAAAAGCACAAAAGTAATTGCTTTTATGCGTCAAACAAAAGTACTGTAAGAAATTCCACCTATTACAGAAAACTTACATCATGTTGCAGAACAATTTCTCTTAAGACTGGTGGATGCAGACAGAGGCTTTTAAAAAATAGGCAAATTCTCCTGTTTATTAAGGAGCACTGTAGAATTGGAGCTGGCTAACTCACTAACAATAATCTGTAAAACATGAAAGAATTAGACACTACATACTGGTGACAGCATTTAATGCCGCACGTTGGTCTTTAGCAAAAAATATAAAGATAATTAGCATAATTAAAGCGCTGGTGTGACTATAGTGTCAACACATTTAGCCAAGGAGCTAATGCACACATTCAGTAGCAACCCAGCTGTAGGCTAACAGCTTTGGCAAGTTCAATGGGCAGTCATCTTTCCATACTGTATACATATGTGATATATGTACATTCTAATGATGTACAGTAACTGTAATATATTCACTCATGATTCCTGCTCATATGTCCACACCATATTAAAAGCCTTTCTATAGAGTTATCTAGAGTGAACAGCATGTGACTTTGTTACTTCACACTTAAAATTCTTTGAAATACATACAATAAATAAGTTGGGTGCTGTGCACACAATGATTTGCAAAACTCATAGGCCCATATTTTTTTTTCACAATAGAGCATAGAACACACATCAGATGCTGAAACCCTGCTGAAAAACTTGACCGGTGTGATACTGGTCAACCAGCACTAACCGAGCATAAACTAGCATGGGCCAGCATGAATTCCAGGCTGGTCCCAGATGACTTTTTCTGGAGAGAAGTGACACACTTTAATATTTAATTAAAATGACTCTTTTAGAACTTGTTGGCAGCAACACATCTAAAAAAAAGTTGTGGAGTAGTTTACAAGTAAAACTGGGTATAAAGAAGTATTTTAGTGAGGCACAGTGTCTCACAGCAAAGATGGGATACATCAATGTGGAACAATTTAAGAAGAAATGCTTCTCAACATAAATTTGTGAGGATTTTCGATTTCCCACCTTCTACAGTATATAATATCATCATAAGAGTCAGAGACTCTGGAGAAATCACGTGCGCAAGGGGCAAGGTCGACGGTCAATATTTGATCCTCACGATCTTACAAACTAGGCATGATTCTGTATTGGAAATGATGGCACTGGCTCAGGAAGTCATTCAGTAATCATTGTCTGTGAACACGGTTCACAATGCAATCCACAAATGCAACCTAAAGCTGTACCATGCAGAGAAGAAGCCAACACTTGATGTCAACACTTCTCTGGGTCAAAGCTCATTTAAAATGCAAAGGCAAAATGGAAAACTGTTCTGTAATCAGATGAATCAAAATTTGAATTCTTTTTGGAAACTCCCGAGACTCAAGAGGTGAGGGACCACCCAGCTTGCTATCAGCACACAGTTACAAAGTCTGCATCTGTACTGGTACTGAAGTTGCATCAGTGCCTATGGTGTGGGCTGCTTCCATTACTACAGCATGGCTCCACAAAAGAAGAGTCAGGGTACTGAACAAGCCTGCATGCAGTCCAGACCTTTCACCCCTAGAAAACATCGGAAATGAAAACTCTGGAAAAGTAGACCCAGTACTGTTGAGAAGCTACTACCCTACATCAGACAAGAATGGGACAACAACTTCCAAAACTCCAGGAATTGGTCTTCTCACTTCCCAAACGTTTACAGGCTGCTGTTAAAAGAAGAGGGGATGCTACACAATGGTAGACATGGCCCTGTCCCAACTTTTTTTTAAATGGATTGCTGCCATGAAGTTCTAAATGAGTTAATAATTTTTATAAAAAGGTTCAAATTCTCACTGTCAACATCTGTTATGTGTTTTATTATGAATAATATATGGGTTTATGAGATTTGGAAATCATTTATTTCCTTTTTTGTTTACATATATTTACATTTTACACAGCACATGATTTCTGGGGGGAATTTGGATTATATTATCTCTGTCCCAAAAACCGTGTAGCTTTAAAGTAGAAGCTTCTCACTAAAAGAAAAAAACCTTTTTAACTTTTAATGCCAACCTGGAGTGTTTTAGTTCAAATGAGTTTGGAGCATTTTTATTGGTCCGTTCATCATGCAATTTCCATGCAATGTAAAGGACAACCACAGTGTTCACATAATAAGCTAAATGAAAATTAAGAAAACTGGAGATTTTTTTTTTTTTGGTTTTAGGAACATTACTGTCCAGTATTGGTAACTGGTCTTTGACAAACAACTAAACTTCAAATGAACATATTTTCTTTTGTATTTCTGTACTGCATGTGTGGTACAAAAACCATAATACATATTATATCATATCTCTGTTGTATTGTATTGATACATACGGTATTATACATCCCTATTGAGCACTACAGATGTAAAATGCAGAACTCAGGAGCTGTGGGTAAAATCTCAGGTAGAGGAGGGGTGATTTCCTTGACACACTGCTGAATTAGATCCTCCTTTTCAGCAGTAAAACTAAGCACTGAGAGGCAGCCGTGTATTCCTAATAGAATCATTCCACCAGTCTCTGTCTGCGAGGGAAAGGAGCGGAGTGCAGAGTGGATTTTAACACCGAATTGAAGCCCCGAATATGAGTGTTCTCTTCAAACATGCCTCCGATGAATTCTTTCGACACAATGTGATAATCGCGCCTACAGATACTCTACACGTACTGATGAATAACTTAACACTCCATGTTTAAAACGCCAAATCTTCTAATTCCACTTCATCGCAGATGTGAACTGAATGAGAAGAGCGTGGCCTCTTGTGCATCCCAGCTGAAAGGCAGGGCTTTGCCTGGCTCGTGTATTGATTTCAGAGCCGCTCCTGTAATGAAGATGGTGGGGGCCATTGACAAACGTGCAAATGATCGGGTGGATAGGCCCCAGCTGCCAGCTTTTCCAGCTTTTGTCTGGCACTCCACTGAGACATGCCGCTCTGGCAGCGGCCACAGGAGCCAAAAACCCACTGACAGGATCCGGCACTGTGCGGTGAGGGAGGCCTGTTATGCAGAGCCTACAATTACAGGCTGATTGACAGATTTAGAGCTGCCATTTCCTGGCTAAATAAATATAATACAGCCCAGCCTTCTCCATACGATCGCCACAGTGGCAAAGCCTTAATCTCTAGAATAGAGGCTGTGTTTTTTCATGGTTCGTTACTCTGCGCCTGTATCAATTATGGCCCTCTTCATTTGTGAAACTAAAGGGCTGCCAGCACTTCTATATTACACAACGCTTCATCATTCACAATGCTGATTACTTTCTACCTTTCATCTCTAAAATGGTTTTGCGAGCAATTAAAGAGGTACCTACAGTCACACCCTTCATCTTTGCAGGGTCAAGGGGTTCTCCTGCATGTCATCTCCATTTGAGAAACTGGTTTGATGTGTAATTGAATTCTGTAAACTGGCTGACCTTGCTGAAGAGGGATAAGGCCAGCCTCAAGATTGAGTAAACACTGTTTCAACCTTCCAGTCCACATGCACAGTGGAGCACAATGGTGTTTAAATTTGAAAGCAGTGTTTTTTCTTCTTTCAGTCATTCCGTTTGAAGACATCTCCTGGAGGTTGGTGCCTTTGTTAACTATTCATACGTGGTCTTCTCACCGGGTGACTTTCCAGAAAAAGGAATAAACAG
The DNA here is from genome assembly GCA_024036415.1 of Prochilodus magdalenae. Taxonomy (NCBI): domain Eukaryota; kingdom Metazoa; phylum Chordata; class Actinopteri; order Characiformes; family Prochilodontidae; genus Prochilodus; species Prochilodus magdalenae. Next base: position 534,838 of record JAMWET010004876.1, on the reverse strand, counting down.
ACTCAGAGATGGCCTGTTTTGAAGAATTTATATCAAGGCAGTAGAACCAGACAGATTTGGCACATCGCTGCACTGGAACCTCCTTTAAGGTTGGATATTTTAAATGGAACCTGGATAAATTTTAACAACAGCTTGGGGTTACTCGGCAGACAGTACACAGCAAGCCTGTGGACAGACACAGAGATGTCATTCTAGCAACTGTAATTCCTTGAATTGTAGCCATTCCATGGCAAAAGCCCACCAGATCTAAATATCAGAACTTGTAGAACCTGAAATGAGGACTTTATAAAGCCAAACCCTGGAATTAGCATCAGGTTAATCAGATGCATATATTTTGGTTAGCTGGCCATAACTAGTTTTTGTCTATTCTGCATGTGTACACTTTTCCATGCAGTGGTTTCAATCTGCTCAACAGCAAAAACAGAGATCAGCTTAATATAAGCTTGCATGCTTCCAATACAAACCACTTCTAGTCTAATTCTAGCTACATTTTTAGAATTTGGAAAATGAAGTAACAATAGTAATATACCAATATAACATTCTCAAAGCATTTCTGTCACTGAACACATTTCACATTCACTTATTTAGAATTAAAATGTGCAGTTTTTATTTCTCTATTAATAGTTTTAATGAAATTCTATTCCTAAGCAACTTCTAGTCCTCATCCAGCATCAGACTGTAATAGAAATCAGTATACATATATATATATATATATATATATATACACATATATATATAATAAACTTTGATATCTATAAATAACCTTTGATTAACTGGACATAAATGCTACTTTTATTTGCCACTACACACGGTGTGGCAATACGAACTCAGGAGTTTGTGGCATCAGTTTTCAGTGACAAAAGTTTTATAGACACAAATTAGTGGACCAAATGCATGTTGCAAAAGTGCTCCTAATGCGCAGCCATCATTTGGGTATGTAGCGGATAAAGTTCTTTCACTTTTCAATAGAGGGCCATAAGTCAGAGGGCCCGACCTAAGTGCATGTAACCTTACATTTACATTTAAGGCATTTAGCATACTTATCCAGAGCAAGAACCGCCCTTAGTGTTCCATCTGAGAACGTTTCCTAGCTAGTACAAGAAGGTCAGAGTGTAAAACTCGCCTTGAGCTCAGACACTGCCTGAACACAGTGCTGATACCTACAGATAAGACTACAGAGTTATACATGGCTTAAGAGCACTAACTCACATATTAAAGTTATATTAATTTGAACTATTCACTTAGTTCTGACCCTTTAAATATTTCATGAACAAATATAAATTGTGCACATAAGCATTACACACCTATGTATTACAGCCCAGTTCATTCTAAATATATCAGTGTGAGTGCCATATATATCACAGTACATTCCATATATATCACAGTACATTCCATAAATATCACCGTACATTCCATAAATATCACATTACATTCCATAAATATCACCGTACATTCCATAAATATCACATTACATTCCATAAATTTCACAGTACATTCCATATATATCACAGTACATTCCATAAATACCACAGTACATTACATAAATATCACAGTACATTCCATATATATCACAGTACATTCCATACATATCACAGTACATTCCATAAATATCACAGTACATTCCATATATATCACAGTTCATTCCATATATATCACAGTTCATTCCATATATATCACAGTACATTCCATATATATCACAGTACATTCCAGGAAAGGAAATGTCTGTGGCCAAGCACTGAATAAGATATCATAATTAGCTCAACTGAACTAAAGAGAAGCCAAATTCTCAAAAGAATAGATAAAGTACTAAACAGCTTGTTATTTGCTCATTTACTTAGCACACAAGTCATGCAACAGAAAGAAGGATTAGAGTAGAACAGGGAGTCATGAAAAGTTCATTGAGTCTGTATGCTGATGTCGAATTCACTGGGTGTAAAGTCTGATGTTACTGATTACAAAAGCTTCTACAGACTAAACAGAAATTGCCTCATTCCATCCCAGACAGTCTCTTTTTAAAGTTTAGCCCAGGAGAATGATGCTAATCCTCTCCTAAAGCAAAGAACAAACCTTAGTGCGGCTTTTCGCATGTTCCCACTGTAGCTTTTCCTAAGCAGCACAGAATCAGACAATTACTTAGAGGGAGTTAGCTAGAAGCCCGAGGCAGTTCCAGAGTAATTAGCACACAGACCTAAGTTCGAGTTCATGTTTAAGTTTGTGTCCTTCATTGTTGTAGCCTCAAAGAAACAAGTTGTTCTGTAAAATGAAAGTCTTGGTTTTTGATTCATTCTAAAGATTAGTTACAGAAAATGCAAATCCTCATTATCATAAACACACAGATGTCACAGGTGCCCAATGGCCTGGAGTTAAAAAGTCTGTTGTGTTTTATAACATTCTTTAATTCAAATCTGTTAATATGCAAACTTATTAGGTGTGCTGCTCAACAATCCGATTAACCCTTCATTATAGAATGCTTTTGGGTAGGAGCAGCACACTTTGCAGGTCTACTTCAGTGATGTGCTACTAGAATTATGTGCAGAAACTCATAATAGACAACTGAAATGTCACCGGGGTGCATTCTGCTTATTACCCTAAAACAAACTGCTGGGAGAAACTACGACGTCTGCTTCTTGTTTATGTGTTTGCTGCTACTGTACTGCTGGTAAAGCAGAGCTCTTCCAAAGTGTGTTTGGTTTTGTGGAGTTCTCTAGATTTGCAATAGGAAACTGTTGCGAGAGTGTATCCAGTACATGGTTCAGAAGTAAAGGAGCTGCCATACATGTCAGGGCCTGTTTAACAGGACGTTAATGACGGGTGCGACTGTGCACATCCTGGTAAGAATAAAGCATGTAAAGGCTGCAGCTGATAAGCTGTATTCATCACTGACTACTGTGAGGTCCTTGGTAGAACTAGTAGATGTAATCATCTGTGTAAATCCCCACCTGCATTCTAACGTTGCAGCCTGTTTTACGCATCATTGCTGATAATATCTGAACAATGTTAAAGACATCATATACAGCTAAACCAGAACCTGCTAAAATGCTACAATGTGTGGTACCAGCAGATACAGGCACAGCACCCTGTTTATAGTGGAGAATAAACTCCACCATCTCGTACAGCTACTCTGCAGTGCATCATGGTTGCCATAGGAAGAGTTTACAGCAGATGGAAAAGGTGTTGTTAAAGGGGCTTTTAGACTGACTTAAATACCTTGCTGTTTAAAACAAGTCTACTCTGCTCCTACAGGGGTGCTTCAGTAGTCTTTCGAGTGAGAAGACAGGAGAGAGTGGAGGGATACCTAAAGTCCATGCTATTGAAAATGTTGTTGTGTATTTGTTTGTTTGTTTCCTTTAGCTGGCTATTGCAGAAGCCAGATAGTTAACATTACTGCTTGGAGGCTGAAAATCACATTCATGTTTATTAGCCTCTTAGCTTCCTACACTGCATTTTTTTTCACTAAGGTGTGATTTCCAATGTTTGTAGGACATTTTTGCACAGTGCATGCTGGGAATTGTATAGTGAGAACACTCACAAATAAGAAAAAGGATACAAATATTTCAGTGAATTCTGCCAAACTGATTAGGTTGAGCAATGCAATGCTGCAGTTACAACACATAAAGGAGATGGGCAACAATGACCTGTACTTAGTTAATCAGTGACATACAGTGACACATATGCTTTACTGATAAAGCTCAGATAGGGATGTTTATTGATCTTATGTTTTTCATCAGTCCATATAAACCCTGCCATCTTCAGTGCATATTCATATATATCATATGTAGGAGCTCATTTTACCATTTATATTAATGTGTTATAACTGCTTATTAATACTTTGTAAAGCTGTTATGGCCTAACTAATAACCCATAATAGTCTGTTTTAAACCATTTCAAAAAATCCTTTATAAAGGTAGCCTTATTCTGAAGCGGTTCCGTAAGTGGCAGCTTTAGTGGAGTAATGCACATTAAAGGGAACCTGTTATGCTCTTCTGTTTTCCTCTGTCCTTTAATGTGTTATGTGCCCTTTTGTGATTATAAAGCCCAAACGAACACATCAGATGGAGAAAGTCTCACAGAAATTATTTTTTCAACTGCTTGAAACACCTTGTTGGAATTTCAGCGCTTTTCTGATGTCCTCTCGTGACCTACTGGCAAGCCTGGCTCACCCTCACACAACACACAGAGAGCTAAACCAGTAAAAATGTACCTCTCTATAATGTCCTGCTTCACTCTAGTTTGTGTAGGTGGATCAAGTCTACAACACCCCTTAATGGAAAGTAAACCATTTCTGTTGGTCTATTCATTATGGAGTGTTCACACAGCACAGTTATTATAGAGACAATGTGCAAGGTCATTAATAACGGTGACTAACATAGAACCACAGTGATAGCTTTAATTAACACTAATAGACTGAAGGTTAAGTGTCTATCCTCCATGTCTTTTACAGTTGTATTCTTCTGGTCCAGACCTCGCTCTGATTACTGCAGCTCTGATCAGCTCTCCTGCCAGTTCACCATGTCCACTCAGTACCTCTAATCCAGACCGTGCCTGGCCCAGGGTGCCAGAAGGGAACAGGAGGGCGTGAAAGTCTGGAGCTGTGTGTTCTCTATCTCTGCCAGGCTCGGAGCAGAAATACAGGCTTCAGCACACTCTGCCAGACTGGCAGCCTGTAATTAAGCGCTGTGTTTGTTTGTTGCTCGTTCAGCCGGCTTTAAGGTGGCAGCTTTCAGGAGGAGAAAAGTCTTCCTCTGTTTGCATGATCGCTAAATATAGTTGGAAAACTTTGTTGTGGGAACTTTGCAGGAGTTCCTGACTGGAGGCCCTCAGAAGTTATGGCTATATTCGCACGCTGGGGTTTGAGAAAGCTGGTCTGGAAAGAAATCTTTAGATTATGGATTCTATTTAAGATCAAACACAAAATATTAACCCAAAATTTCAACATGCAAACGCGCCCTGAATTAATTCACATTTCAAACTGGGCGAGGACGGAATGAGGCAGAGCCTGTCTGTATAAAAATAGGACACCCATAGACAGATTAATTATGAATTAGACCCAATTTTGCATTAGCTAACTAATCGCAGAGCTTAAAGCACATTCAGAAAGTATAAGCACATAAAGAATAAATTGCACCCCAGAATCGTTCCAGCAAGCAGTTTGCATTACTATTTACCTCCTTGCCTCTTGCAAATTGTTTCTTGGGCCTTCTTTAATATATTAGGGGATTTAGCGATAGACTTTGTCATATGGCTCACATAAAAACGTAATTACTTCTGAGCCCGCTGGTGCATTTCCCTCTTCTCTGAGCCTCCTCTGTTTGAGTGTGTTTGTGGCGGGAGGGAGGAGTTTTATCTTGGGCTAGAGACGCTGCTGGGTGTCACCCAGCAGACACAGACGGCGGTGGGTCTCCATTGCTGTCAGGATCCGTTATATCACCACTATACACACACAGGCAGGAGTCCTGGGTAAAACCGAACTCAAGCAGGAGCGCCAGAATGAGGTCGCACATGCTGATTCTTAAAGCCCAACAGCGTGACTGCACTTGGAGATGTTTTGCCATCTCTAAACTCTTTGAGTGTGTAAGAGACCTACAAGAGGACAATACATTTTGAGCCAAATTAATTTTCGTCCTCAGCGAGTGTCTCCTCTGGTGAAGATGGGAAATAGGAGGAGAAGGCAATAGCCTGAATCCAGCACTTTTTTTTTCTCATTGCAGGTTTGCTGTGCACTGTATGTAAATCAGTCTTTTCCTGCTGAAATGTCACATTTCCACAAACACAATGCAACGAGCCCATGAAGGGGGATGAGGGCATACTCAACATTTTCACTGAAATGTCACTCTCTTTCTCTCTCTCTTTCTCTATTATCATGTAAAATTGTAAATTATGAGCCAGCATCTAAACAAAAAATCTTTTCTGACAGAAATGCTAATCTATTTCAGGACAAAACAAAGCAAGGCCATTAGTATATTTAGTAGATATTGGATATGTGCAATACTGTCCAGAGGCCATGCTACATATAGCCCCTATCAGAACTAAACCTTGCATGTCCATTTTTGTCATTTTTGATTTGGACATAATTGTCTTTTGCCTTTATGTTTGGAAAAAAGTCTGGTTCCATTGACCACTTTTGTTGGCAGGTAAGTTTTTTAAAATTGGAAAGTTAAAGTGACAGTAGAGCACAAAAATAAAGACTGTATGAATGAAATACTTATAGACTTGATATGATACTTGATGTTGGAGATCTTTCCTGCTTGTTTGTCTTGTACCCCTGCAGTTCTCCACCTACAAGTTGTTCTACTGTAAAGCTTCCACCTCCCAGGCCTCCCAGAGTTAAACTCATATCCATGTAATCTAGTATCCACGTCATTTGGTAGCAAGCCCTTCACTATGTCTGATTAATTGGAGCATGGTGAAGGTCAGCTGAACTGAATTAGTGATCATATGTTTGTGTTAATCCCACCCCACAGGAAGTCCTGTTGGAGACAGAAACACCTGTGGAGCACTGTCAAAATACATCAGCTCTCTAATTACCCATGGCTATTGCACAAGGCGGTCATAGCACCTTTCAGGCAATGACCAGCTGGACATTGCAGAGTCAAGTAAGAATGATCAAACACATCGGCCAGATAAAACTAGTTCTAGCAATTTTAGGTGTATTTTCCAAACACCATGGTATTCAACTTACTGAATGTGGTCATTTGCAAGATATAGATTACTTCATTGCGGATTAATTCTATTGTGGATTTTTATTTGTGTTTATAATTGTTTTACTACATACTCAAATTTGCTACCTTGCCATTCCCATTTAAAAGGCACCATGTCCTACATATTTTTGTATTTTATTATATATTTCTATTATTTTGTAATATTTATTATTTCAGCTGCTGTTCATTGATGACATTTGTGTCCATCATTAATGTTTTATACCTCTTATAATTAGTTTGAATTAAAAACACTGTTACTGTGCCTTTCAGACTCATATGTGTAAATGAGATTTTATTTTTATTAGCTGCTCTGAATTGAATTTCATACACAGCAGCCTTAAAACACTTCTTATAGGTGGGTTGAGTGCTGGCTGCTTATGGTGCCAGGGGGCAAAAGTACTCTGGTAACTCAGCCAGTCACAAATTTGTAACATAAGTCAGCTATTATAATCAATATCGCGGTGTCTGTTCTAGTTCACTACATATTAAAATGCCATTTAAGAGTTCAGAGAGGATCCATTTGACTGCCATATGCACATTCCCATAGTTAACTATACTTGGTATCCACTAGTCATAGGTCTCTATGAATGCCTCATTAGGTTTGCTATATACTAAATGTTCACCTAATAGGAGGAACCCAGTCATAGCTTGGCATTGCCTGGCTGTGTTACTGGTTAAACCTGTCTATCCTCTGCAGTACTAAGTGTTGTTATGTTCTTTTGAATGGTTCTTTGATAGGACCGAAGGGAGTTGAGTCATACGTGAGAGCTGTTCTTTTTATCACTGTGCACAAATTTCACTGCCGGCCATAAAGCCACTCCACTCGATACGTGAACAGTGAGAACCAGTCAGTCACAAGAGAAGTTCCTTAAAGGCAGAATGGCTAGGATCTGTTGGTTGTAGTTTAAACACACTGTGAGTGAGGATATAAAGAAGGAGCAGCATTAGCACAAATAACAAAGCATTGAATCAGGAAAATAAAACTTTATGTGATTTAATTTTCCCTGTTGGGATGTTAAATATGTGTCTACCATCCTCTCTACAATTTACTGCACAACAGCTCCTTGATCATATTGCTTTATTCCATGAAGAGTGTCATCTTCTGGTTGTGCATAACTTCAATCTAAAGGGGCGGGGCTAAACTGCTGTGAACTGAATAATGTGTTGGTGTTGGTGACATCATACAAATGGTTAACTCATAAGTTGTTTTGGAGCTTGGTTTATGGACAGTATGAACTGGTACATTTGATTTACATTCACAAAATGAAAAAGTGTCTTTCTCTTATTATACTCATTATGTTGCCTTTAATTTGTAACTTAAATTTACCATATTGTATATCAGAGCAGTGCATGCAGTAAACACGCCCTTCTGTTGATGGAAAAGTATATTATCTGTTATCAAAGCTGTATCTCTTCTTGTTCTTTCAAGTGCAAGGTCTTCCTCACCAGGGAATCAGTTCTCCATAACTTCTTCCCACGCTTTCATCTCCTCCTCAGATCCGACTAAAAAACAAGAGGCAACATTCAGCGCAGAGAGAGCGGGAGGGAGCGAGATACAGAGAGAGAATCAACTTCCCGCAACACTTTTAAGTTTGCCACTGACTGCAGTGCACTCTCCCAAAACCCACAAAGTAATTACCCCCCACTTTTAGTAACAGGCCTGCAGTGAGCGAGTGTGTGCGCCCGTGGGAGAGAGACGATCTCTCAGCTGAACTCAAATGACACAGAGGATTTTGTGGGCTCGCCCGGCTGTGTTGCTCTCTGGCTTCATGTTCTGATACTGTGCCCACAGAGCCACTGCATTTCAGGCAGTCGTAATGGGATGTGACACGGGCAGCACAATCGATTGGCTTTCACACAGCTGAGGTACATGTGAGGCAGCCAAAAAATAAAACAACACATCTAGTATGACAAGTGGTGCTGAGGTTTCACAGCCATGCTACAAATATTGGATAAGAGATACTGATATGACAATAAATGCCTACATGTAGAAATGACCCAAAATGACTTCACATTGTATGAATAATCACCTAATTTACATTGTTTCTTACCCCTACCCCAGATGTGGCCAAATCTGACATTTGGGATTCAATTGGAGCTACAAAAACACAAGATGTCAATAATCACCCAAACCTTTTCCATGAATGCATTCCCACTCAAACCAGGTCTTCAATAAAGGTGCCATAGAATTGAAAACTGTGCTAACATTGCCATAATTGAATTAGGGGAGTTTGGCACACCAAACCGAACTTTAAATATTGGCGTCCTTCCTTCAAATACAAATTCTGTATTCACAAAAGAGGACAGTAAAACAGGACGAAGCTTAAATCCTAGACTGGTATGTAATGACCTTGACCCATTAATATATAGACCTTCAAAATCTACATGGCCTGAGCAACAGCAAAGATATAAGTAGACTATGTGGACAGATCTACTGATTTAGTCTTTGAGGGCGCAGTTGGCACTTTTCATGCCATCTTCATGGAACCAGATAGTCAATGGGCATCGTATACAAGGCTGAGGTTACTTCCAATTTGCTAGTTTTCTCCATAGCACCTTAAATACAACAAGAAGTGCAGGCACTGCCTTCTAACTTCGACACCAATCTGCAGAACAAGCTGGTGAATATGAAGCCAACTTTAGCACCTACATCGTTAATAAGACTGTCTACAGTTCATCAAACTATCTCACCATAAAGAGGAAAACAGATTGTGTCAATCTAGGGCCAAATCATAGGGTGCCCTGTCACCCTGACGTCACATATTAAATCCATCCTACAGTGCCTTGTTAAGGTATTTCCAGATATGGCACTGTGGTTTAAAGCACAGTATAACAAAACCTCAGTGTGGGACAGTCACTTTAGATGGCAATGCTGTACTGGATTGTAACTACTTAACACGTTCATGATTAACGTTCTTTTGTTGTTCCCCCCAAAAAAGCTAAAATGTGTTTCGTAGAACTGAAACAATAGAAACTGCAAATCTATTGTAGGTGCCATATGCATGTGGATTGTGAGTGCATGCAATAGGGAGCCACATTCTGCTGAGGAGGTGAGGTTCCCTTATTCTATCTGAACCACATTAACAAGTGTACATAATCTTGCAGAAGATCTGGAAGCACTTTGAGCAGGTTAAGAGAGGCTGGGGATTTATTTAAAAGAAGGATTTGGGTGACTATTGTCTACTCCAGTACTTATTAACTTATTAGCAACATTGGTAGCAGTGGCACTGAACTAAGGAAACAAAATTTGGATTTAAATATGTCTCTTAAATATGGCTTAAATACATTTGGAGTGAATTACTTTTTTTGAATTACTAAGTTTTCTAAATGAGATGTTTCAATTTTCTTTAATGTAGATCAAGATAAGGAGATTATTCCCCTCACTTAAAGATTAATATTTTGAAGCTATAAGGTTCTATTTCAGCAGCAGTGAGCTTTTCTACTAGAAACAGCAGTTTCAATGTTTTGCTTCACCATCCTTTTGAGAGCTTTGATGAATGTCCTACTGACTACTATTGTTTTATATATAGAAAATGCATTAGTCAGAGTTTCTGGGTGTTTTATAGCAGCTGCTGTATATTAACCCCCTTTTCTGCCCCATTTTCTCTTCACACACACACACACACACACACACACACACACACACACACACACACACACACACATATGCTATCTTCAGTTCTGCAGGTTTGCAGGTTCCTGAGCAGTAGCTGGATCCGCGCGTGTGTGCGTGTGTCCTGGATCTCCACAGGCAGCTGCCGCCAGGTTGGGGCATGCTGTGAGTGTGGCTGAAAAGGGCAGCTGTCCTGGGATGCCTGCCACCTCACATCCTGCTGATGCACTGCCTCTACCTCACACTGCCTCATACACCATGATATAGCAGAAGCAGGCTGGGGGGCTCATATATAAAGCAGCGTAAACTTTCATTATAAGTCTAAGCCGTCAAATTGTAATTCTTTTAACAATGGAAGAGAATGAATTTAGAAGTCTGGAGAAAATGTCTGCTGGTTTACAGAGGAATACATTCAGTCTGCTCTGTAAAATCTTCCTCATGCAAAGAAAACCAATGACCCAAAACATACTGCCAACACAGGGCTTCATCGCAGGAAGAAGGGGAAAAGGTTTAGGACTGGTCATTCAACAGACATAATGCTAATACAGTATACACTTTACCTCCGGAAGAAGAGAGTGAAGGGAGAAACTGCCCAAAGCAAAGAAAAAGTGAAAGAGGTTACAGTAAAAACTCGGAAAGTGTCACAAAACAAGAATGCAACCGTTTAGTCCTCTTTCTGGGTTTCAGACTTAATGCAGTTTTTGCAAGAAGGAGCTATGCAAACACATATCAAATATACTTTGCTTTACGACTATTCCTATACTTTTGTTCACTGAAACAATGTGTAGTAAATATCAGGAAATAAAAGCTGAAAGCCAAATGTCTTCAATGCAATGCAAAAACAAACGGATCAGCCTTGCTGTTCCAATAAATTCAAAGGAGACTGTGCACTGTATTTTGAGACTGTTGTTTTAATGGTTAATGCTTTTATTATTATGGAAATAAAAACTGGGAAGATACACTAGTAACTAATAGAACTGTCGATTAACAGTAAAGTTCAGTAAAATCAAATTACAACTGATTAAAAAAGGTACATATGCATTAGCTGCAACTTCCATAATATGGTCAAACCACATTCATTTTAGCAAACCCCACCTTCTTTTTGAAGAACTCATTCCCTGTTGTTTACTGTGGTGGATTATCATTGCCAGTAATCACATATCATCTTGACATCTTTGCTGTTAAATCAGAATGTAGCCACGCAATTTCTGGAGTAACATCATTTCAAAATGCTAGCTACTCTTTCGACTGTAAACTCTATTGACAAATGGATCCATGAAAATTCACGGATAAAATTTTTTAAATTAAATTGAAATTAAATTAAAAAATTAATTAAAGTGAAATTAAAGCGTTTATTTTGTACATATAAAAGATAAAAACATCCGAAAATGACTTTATTTGGAGCTGCAATGTGCAACAGTGCAACAGGCAAACTCTTTGGGTTCTTGTTCTCATTTCTATTTCTCCTTCTTCTTTCCTACTGTTGTATGTGTAATAGCCGGCACTGTGCACACAATGCTCCGGAGACTATCTGGAAGGCTCTCATGTATGGCAGAAGCTGGTTCTTGGGAAGGCAATGTCTGTCCAAGAAGAAGAAGATGTATGGGAAAGATTCCAGTATGGAGCTGGTCTAGCTTTAATCTCTGTGGGTGCTGCTGTGGCATGGGGCATTGCTCAGTTAGCTGCCTGCTAGCACACCCTTACACACCTGGTCACACACAAACAGCACATGTATTTTTGATAAAAATCTGTCGTTTGGGAAAGTACAGGGCGCACTCAGGAGACAGAACCGGTCCAAGGTCATTGCCATGGCAACACCAGCTCAAAAGTCCCCCCTTAGGCCACTAAAAGCTCAGAAAGAAAAGGCGATATTCTTAACAATAGGAACATTTCATGGGTTTTTAACACATCTTGAGTTACTCCCCAAAAACGGACTAGTGAATGTTTTTGTTAAATGGAGTGAATCACCTTCCTGTGCAAGGCATTCTTCTGGATCCAGGATTAAACTGCTCGCCTGGACCTCTGGCTCACAGTGCTGGATATTGTCCATGAATGGACTTATTCATGCTCTTCTCACAAATGTGCTCTATTGTAGTAACTGTTTACTACAATAGAGCAACTCTCTGCTTCAGAGAGTTTCAGCAAAATCACTTTTAATGTAAAGATCAATTGTTGCACCCAGCATGAAAAACGTTCAAATGATATGCTGTATGCATAAAATACATCATATTACACAATAGTATCCAGAGTTTTCAGAGTATCTTCCATGTGCGACCTGGACAGCAGCTAGGCAGGCTAGGAGTGAGTCAATAAGGTCCCGGTAGGTTGTCACAAGTATGTGCAGCCATGCTGACTGCAGTGCACCCCACAGCTGCTGGAGGATACGTTGGGGAGGATCCATAGAGAGAACACGAGGATCAAGGTGGTCTCGCAAATGCTCAAAAGGGTTCCAGCCCAGGGAATCAGGTGGCCAGGGTAGTACTTGAAAGTCTTGTCCATGCTCTTCCAACCAGTGTCGGACATTTCTGGCCAAGTGACATGTCACATTGTCACGTCTTGCCGGAAGATCCCATCCACTCCAGGGAAGGTAATCGGCATGCATGGGTCTATGTGATCCGCAAGGATGTATTCTTACCCAAATCGGTTAAAAGTGTGCATTACTGATGACCAAATGTAACCTTCTCACCTGGAATGCAATGCTGCATTTGAGTAGCCATGGCTACAATGCGTAGTTTCAAGTTAGTGAATTTGAGCTGTAAGCGAAACGTAAATTCTCAGGGCAAATAACCACTCGTTTTATCAGTTACATTTAAATTATGGCAAGGATAGGCAATTTTCCTAAAACAATAAAACTTAGATTTATGATTTTAATTACGTTTTTGACACATATACTATTATTTCACACCAGCCTCCCCCACTTTAAAAAAGCCTGCTGCACTTCAAATATTCTTCTCCCATGTATATTTGATGAGTTTCATTTCAGAGGCAGGATGGAGAAGTCAGACTGGACCATCATTTCCCAGCCCTCCTGCCTGTAGAGCATGCAGAGAGATTACTTATTCAAATCACCAGAAATTTCTCATTTGAAGTTCCATTGTAATCTTATGGAATTATTGTGTGACAATGAATCCTTTTCTTTTGTGTGTGGCTGTGTGTGATTCGAGGAAACGTCATGGCGAAGCTATCAATGAGATTTATTCCATGCATTCCTCTATGTTTGTGCATGTATGTGTGTGCATGTGGGGGTGTTTGTGCCACACACATAAAAGACTGTCATTGTGAGGTATAAGCGTTTTCTAGGGGGAAAAAAACCCTGTTGCTTCTCATCAGCATTAATTTGAGGTGACACACAATCCACAAATAGATGGAAGCATGGAGCGTGCGAGAAAATGGGATTTAAATTATGCAGAGACTTCTCAAGGTGCGGCGCTTTTTAGTATGCTAACATTCACTGGCAACTACTGCTCAGTCGCAGTTATCATCAGCGTTGTGGAATTTTGATATCAGTTATTTCCCCTTTTGGAGCTCAAAGAGTCAAGCAGAGAAATTCAGTTCAGTGCTCAGTGTCTAAAGTGGTGTATGTGGGTGGGGCCTGGGACAGACCAGCCCACCCCAAACTATAAACACGTTTTAATCTTCCTCATTTTTTTGTTGTATATGCTATACTGAGATAGCCAAGGCGGCTAGTCATTGATAAAACTGGCAGCTCAAAACAGTCAATATGGTAAAAACTTATTCTAAGGATAGCTAGGGAAATTAATGTCAGCATTTCTCACTTGCTTGGATATGCTCTCATCTTCCTTATTCAGCTTTTTCATTCTTCTCACCTCGTTTTTTTTTTCAGCTCTTGCTGCTGCTGTCCATTTTCATACATTTCCAATGTATGAAAAATGCCACATCTGTAATGCAGAATAGTACACTGAACACTGTAGAGCACTTCCTGATGTGTCAGTCAGTCCCAGATGTACACTGTCATGCTTAATGAGTTATGCTAAACATCTGATACTGATGTCCACTTTATATTTCAGTTCCACGTTTAATAGTGCAGCAGTAACACACAAGCACTCTATGGGCGTGTGAATGCTTATGCCTTATTGTTTGAGGTGGGACAGGAAAAGAGAACTTCAGCTTAATCTCTGTCCTCTGCATGGGCCTTGGTTACAAACCGAAGGGCTGTATCACTATACATTAGCTCAATACCACCTGGCCCCAAATGCCACCAGCCTACCAGGATATCTCTTTTCTCTACTGATTACCTATCTCACTATTTGGTTCAAATCAAATTAAAGGGTCTTTATTGTGATCCCCCTATATAACATAAAAACACTGGAGGAAAATGTCATCCTTCAGGCTCATGGTGCAACACAAAACAATCACATTGCATAGGACTGTTTAGGGTGCAGATATGCGACAGTGAATGCATTTATCTCCAAAAAATCAGATTTTGTCAGTAATCCAATTAACATGTTTATAAGTCAAAAAATCTGATTTTATGTGTCCAGACTTTCAAAAAACAACTTTCATGCAATCTGGATACTCATGTAGCCCCTCTATTACCAGAAAGGGGATAGATAATTATTTTAACTGAGCTCGTGGGTTGGTTCTCACCAGTTAGGTTAACTGTATTACCCCTGTAACCTAACCACCCGTATCTAAGTTTGTGTACTTCACATACAATATATCCAAGGAGTGGAGTCAGACACAGAATATAGAAAACAGCATCATATATAATAAAAATGAAAGGTTCTGAATATGGTACAATAGCTTTAAAGCTAAATAAAACTCCAATTCCGATTCAGAATATGAAAATACACCTCATATTTTTTAACTGTACAAATTCTTAAATTTGGCTGTACAATGTAGTTGAGGACCTGTCACTCATTCAAATATTAATAACACCTTAATAATGAAAATATTTTTTTTACAGCCGGCAAAACCAAACAAACAAAATAGGAAAGGTTGCAGGCCTGTTTAGTCCCGTTGCAACACGCAGTGGAATCCGTTTCGTTGTGGCAATTCGTACTCACAAGTCAGTTTTTCCGCCTTTGGGTTCCCAGCTCACCCGCAATGTCTCCAAGCGCACTCACCAACAATCCACAGCTCCTCCGGTTTTCCCTCTGGATATCGACCTCAAATGCCTGCAATGGCTAGAGGTGCTAGCATGTAGCATACACGTCCCCTGCAAACTGCTCCAACACCGCAAACTGATAGTCCATGGGCCCATGGGCCAAGAAACCCCCTTCTGAACAGGACAAAAATGGCAAAGCTAAAAATAAAAACCCGACAGCCCAGGCAGGGACAGCGGCAGCTGCAGCAGGTAGCTAGCTAGGCCAAAATGCTAATGGCGCTGTTACCCGCCTCTGCGCAACAAAACACAAAATAGTCCACCCGACAGGCTGCAACGCATATGGGCGATTTCAAAACCCACGCAAAATCTGACCGGCCACAGCAAAAGGTCTCCGAAGTAATAATCAAAAACAAACTGAGTCTTACCGAGCTAAGCTAGCTGCAAAAGATCTACTCCATCCCTCTATTCCGCCGTGCTCCTCCTCCCCTACCTGATCCCGCCCCTGGGCAGCTCTCATAGGAGGAAAGGAATGACAGACACTCAAGCAGCCCAATTGTATTTCCAGACTTTTTGCAATAAAACTAGGTCGTACGAGCACATGGAAACACAGTACGTTTCTCTCAAACAAGGCATATTAAACAATATAGCCGTATATTGCGCATGCACATAAATGTACCTTTACCATAACCTGCACACACACTCATCCCAAAGCACAATACTAGTACAAGGGTTATGATTTAACCCTCAGATTGGTCATAGCAATATGAACAAGACCTAAAACTGGATACCACATTCAGTCCATAAACATGAGTAGGTATTTTATCATGAAGGTGATAATAAAATAACAAAACTGATGAAGTGCTTTACAGTTTTTATATCTGTTTGTCTATTGTTGACATAACAACAATGGTGCAGACTGCAACCTGTTGATACATAAAGTAAACAGAATGTCAATAACATTTGTTAAGTACCATTGCACAGTTATGTAACTGTAATTATCCTGAAATCATCAAGCAAATTAGCAAAAACACCCCAATAGCAGTTCTGAGTGTTAACAACGACAAAGTGAAATATAATGTCAGGCCAGACATAATCAAAAGTAAGAAATGGACCTGAAAGGATCAGCCTGAAGTAGGTGTAGACCCAAAAACTGCTTTGCAATGCTGGGAGAAGACATATACGGCCTGCCAAAACCTCTCTTCCTCCTACACACCATCTTTGCCTCTGAAAGCACGGTTCATGGGTGCGCTCTGATCTGCCTCGGTCTCAGCATATGCTGGAGATGAACCCTGCTCACATTCATGCTTCATACTGCGCAGGGCCTCCCACACACACTGCTCTTATTTTGTCTTTCCTTATTTTGCATGGTAGCGTTTTCGGTGATGCTAGCTACCTACTCTGCTTAGAGAGGTGATGCATGTCCATTTCCCAAAGGAGCCAAAGCGCACCTGTTTACCAGAACCCTGAAAGCTGCCCACCATTCAGTACCTCCTCTCCAGATCCAGCCCAGACTGCAGCGTCTGCTCCACATAAGAGAAAAAGTGCTCTCCTGGCATCTACACTGTGTGTGTGTATGTATGTTCAAAAATAGCAGCTGAGGAAGTTCAGTGAGCAGGTACAGTGTGCTGCTTACCTGCCTTTCTTTCTTTACTTCACATGAATTATTAGTGGGTGTGAATTGGACAGAATACTGCCAGCCCATCCTCTTCATTCTGAGCTCACGTGAGTGCTACTCATAAGGGGTGTATAAAAACATTGAGCCAGACCTTCTTTTTTGAGTCTGTGTGCGTGATTAGATTACAACATAATCTGTAAACCTACTGCAAAATATGGCCCAACACTGTCGTCTATCAGCAGGAATGTTAACTCTGCCCTGGCTGGTGCACGGTGGTCAGTGGAATATTGTATAAATAATTTTTTTCTCCAATCACTTCTATAAAGAAGGATGTTTTGCATGCTGAATATGTGTATGAGCAGGCCAATTTGTCTTGCCTGCTGAGTGCATGTGTGGTTTGCTTGATGCCAGTGGGGGAAAAAACCCACATGCCATACTCTGTCCATGAATTATATGGAAGCTCTGTCTTACATGCTGTGTGTGCGTGTGTGCTGGTTTGCCTTGCATACTGAGCGAGTGTCTTGCAGGGCTTATCCGAGCACCGCAGTCCCAGCTGAAACCATAGATATTGAGCCACTACTGAAGCAGTTTCTTATTCTTTTCTTTTTTTCTCTAAAGAGCATTAAGCACAGAGCATGGCTGTTCTGAATGGGCCAGTGGGTGTGCCCATTTGGGCCAAGTCGAGCTAAAGTGAATGCTTCACAGGCCATTCTCCTTCCACGTTATTGTCCTTTTCCTACAGATAGAAGCAGACTAATTACCATGTTAATTGCATGCTAATTGAACAAGTGCAATGCATTAATCATTCATTGTTAACGTTTTTTCTGGTTTGTGGGACGCTTCAGTTTAAAAAAATGAAAGCCGTTTTAAGATGCTGCTTTTAATGTGTCGTTCCTTAACAGCTGAAGATGCTTCACAAAGACAGACAGAGCCTGACTCCTAGCTGGGAGGCTACACTCACACTGAGTGCTGCTATTTCAGTTACAAAGAAAAGATCAGATGCATATCAGTTATGAGGAATTAAAAAAAAAGATCGTCTAGCTAAACATAGCCTGAGTCTGCAGACTCTTCAGTTCTAAGTGAGCCGCTTCAGTCTAAATATAATAGAAAGAAGGGGGGCAAGCCATTCACTTTGTTGTTTACAAACAAGAACGACAGCAACAGTCACAAGAATAGCATCACATAAGATTAAGCAGCGTGGAAAAAGATGCTTTCCGAGGGGGTGACGGTTGCCCAGCGGTCAGAGAAATGCCTCTGTTTTCTTAAGCAAGGCACTTGACCCTTTGATCTCTGCAGCTGGTCAGTATAAGTTGATCTGAACAAAGCTTCATCTTAAATGCTCCTGGCTTATAACACAGAACAGTGGGGGGTTATTGACGGTGTACCATTGCTAGCAGTATAAAGAAACACTTCCAGGCTTTTAGGGGGTTTACACCAATTAAAACTTAGAGGGCAGGTTTGACATTGGAAGACATGCAAGGACGGGCCTTACCACGTGGTAAGCGTCACTCCACCTCCGGCCTCTACAGGAACAGTGTGAGATTGTTCCAGCTGCATGGGATGGATTATTACAGGACACCATTAGGAACCTCTATAACTCCCTGCAGAGACTTCTGGCATGTTGTGTTAGCAAACATTCCCAACAGCACTGTAATCTGATGCTTCCTTCTGTGTTTGATTTTCATTTGACAGTGAGTGTACTATAGTTAAGGATGTATTGTCCATCTCATATATTTCGGTTTCAGAGATCTTGTTAAGGCAGTAACAAGATATAGGAGCTACCTCAATACAGAACATGCGTATCAACTCGAAATCCTATAGAACTGTTTGGCTTATGGAAAAATGGCTCCCCACTGCAAATCTCACACATGCAGAACATCAAATGCATCAGCAGCCTGAACCTTCTCCGGTGACATTTGCATGAATAACCAATCCTACCCATTCTGACACGTTTACTTCAGAGGCGGAAGGCAGAGAGCAGAGGGCAGGAAGGAGGTGATGCGCTATGTTTATATATAGGACTAACAGTAAATTATTCAGCCTCTACATCACTGTTGACATTTGTGTTAATGGCCATGTGCACAGGTCAAGCAAAGAGAGAAAGAGAGAGAGAGAGGGGAAAAGATGGTGCTTTGTGTCACCCCATTTTCCACTTGTAACCAAGACAGCCACACCATGTTTGGTATCTGAAGTTTGTTACTGTAGGGTTTCACTAGACTTACAGGGCTAATGTAGCTAACAAGTAATGGAGGCATATATGCTACAAATTACAACTTTGCAAATTGCATGTCTAAAATAAATGTCATGTTGTTTAAGGCCCAGCATGGCATTTTCCCTTCCAGCTCAATATGTCAACCCAGCAGCAAATCTGTCATTTCCTTTGTGTCAATGGTGCAATGAAACACCAAGGCTCAAAAAGTTACAGTATTTTTCAAGGAGTCAAGGAGACTTTATTGTCATTCGCATCACATGTGGTACATGGGGGGGAACGAAATTGTGGTACCCAAGGACCCAGTTACACCCAGACAGCAGTACTTAAATAAATAAAATATACATAAATATATAAAAATAGATTTATAAAATACAGAGAGAAAGAGCAGCAGGAAATTGAAAAGGGTTTCAATGTAAAAAAAAATGTACATTGCTGAATAACAACATTATTGGAAGCATACTTATTTACACCATCTAATATTCAATAATAGTGAATCACATTCTACCTTATCACATTCTACCATAATGCTTAATTATGGCATGTATACTGTTCCCATTCATGCTCCCACAAAGAGCTTAAAGGTATAATAGAATGCATTTATTCAGCATTTGTTTTCTGATGTCTACATAGTAGGTGTGTGATTGTGGTTGGAGCAAGAAATGACCTGATGCAGTTTTACACCCACATCTGTCCCTACTCCTGTATACGTCCCCTAGGGTGCAATGAGCTCATGAATAATTTGATGAGCTCTGCTTTTAATTTCTGGTTTATAGTAGGACACATTGAAGATCACACAGAAGCAACATGTCAACACAGACATGGGCAGGAAAATAAAATGAACCCATGTGTAGTAAGCCAGGTGTGCAGGCTATTTAGTTAGCCTCACTAGTTACTTGCTAATAGCTCACATTAATTAAACTAGCTACTTGCCTTTGGTACTGACACCAACACAAATGAAATTAAGAAAAATGAAATGAGGAAGCTGCTGGATAGGAAATCAATTTCAGCCTCATTTAAGGATGAACATCAACCATGCCTATTGACAGTTTGTTTTTTTGAATAGGGTATGAAAAGTGCTGCCATCACCTTTACAGACTGGGACAGTATATTTCTCCAAAGAGTCCATCCTTTTCATTGCTGATGTTGTGTGTAAATTTTGAGGGTTATTGGTATAAATTAATCTAAAAGCTCCTGCAAAACATTTATTTTTATAACAGATTTGGAATCGCCCCCATTTTTACCATCCTCTTTTGTGAATGTGGGATCTGAGATTTGTGTATCTACCATGAACAGAATGTGGATGGTTGTTTGTGACCTCCTCTGGCTGTTCTCCCTGTAAGCAGCACTGAGCAGCATATATATCCTGGGCTGGTGTGTTCATCCTAAGACCGTTCATCTAAAGGGCTAAGTTTTCCACATCTTCCTCTATGCTTACACAGCAGTGGTGTCAGAAGTGGTACACCACCTTCCAGTGACCTGGAGAGGAATGGCACTTCAACAACTGAGAGGAGGAGACTGTATAAGAAGCACAAGATGACTTTCCAGCAGAGCCCGGCTGAAGGCCAAGGGGCAGCATGGTGGCCTAATGGTCTTGACCCTGACCCCCTTGAGCCATCAGCATGGTTGGCCAGATGGCTGATTTCTGACAAGCGGCTACAAGAGCTGGTGGCTCTTGGCGAGATGAGAGTATTTTCATAAAGGCATATTTGCAGAGACAGAGGTTTGCATAGAAACAAAATAAAAGTAAATGAAGAAAAAAAAGCATGGTGTGGCCCGCACAGGGAAGTGAACCCCAGCCTACCACCTGGAGGGTAGCAGAATGATCAACTACATTACCACAACCAACAATTCACAATTACGTGCCAAGAGATACACCACTGTTCTGGTGAACTAAATGCTACTTAACCATTTAAATTCCCAGATATTTCATTTGAGAGCTAGCACATCTTTCTCTCAAAACAGTCTCTGTTCACTATCTGGTTCCATCTCATCCTCTTCCCTCACCCCTGCTGTGTTTGGCCAGAGAGCAGGCTGAGTCACGAAGCAGCTCCAGGTCAGCATCAGAGATGAGAGGGTGATAAGTAGGCCTGCTGGTGTCCTTGCCTGCTTTTCGGAACTATTTGAGAATTGATTTGAAGACATCGTCTGAGGGCTTGAAAGCTTTATCCTCAGTGATGTTCCCCTTTTCTGATTATATCCAGACATTTTCATCCAGCCGGTCCTTGAAAATGTTAAGTGTCTGTTCTGTTTTTTCTGCGCTTTTATTTCATGTTTGTTTTGTTAGTCTTAAAACTGGCTGAAATCTTCCATTTCTGTTTTTTTTTTGTAGTCACACTCTCAACATTAATAAATAACACCACATAACAAGATTTAAGTTTCCATGTGTTATATTCCAATGGCTTATGTGTAAAACGTAAAAAAAATAAAACAGCTATAGGCTTCATCAGTCTGTGACCAGGACAGTAAAATAAAAACTTTACTTAACACTTAACATACTTATGAATGTGTAAGATACTGACACAGTGTAAGTGTACATTGTAAAGTAATATATATTTTGCTACATCATTGAAAATTGTTACAGATTTTTTAATAATAACACAAAAAAATCATTAAACCTTTACAAAATAAAATTCTGCCATCTAAACCAGCAGCAATTGTTGACCTTAGCCTAAAGTGTTTCTTTGCAGTGTTCACATGTGAAATATGGTGCCCATGGTTTGTTTTGATCTGTATTTGTAAGCTGCAGGCATCCTGAAATGAAGGAAAGGTGGATAACATGACAGACCCACACATGTAACATTCAATTCCCTGTCCAGGAAGAAATGGTGTACCTGTGCAAGACTTCTAGATTTACCTACCATTCTACAGAACATCTTACACTCTGTGATCTAAACATGGAGCCCAGGGAGCAGCTCCACTAACATTTACTGCTGTCAGTGACTGTTGCCATGTACTATACGGGTTCTTTAGCAGGCATAATGAGATCAGTCCGGTTGCTGCTATTTCAATCTTCTGTCTTATTCTATATGGGTGGAAATGATTATAATGAACCATCTACTCTGATTTACAAAGGCTGATAATAAATACGTACTGTGCACTGTTGTGTAAGCTAGCACAACTGCCATTGTTGTTGCTTAGAGAGCCCAGAAAGGTTTATCACAGGAGAAGCCGATTTAACCAGATGAAAAAAAGTTGTCTGTGTTAAATTTTTGTCATTGTGAAATGTTGAATTGTTATAATGAAATACCTCAGTTTCTTAATAATTTTGACCTGAAACAAGGAAACAGTTATTTTCTCTAAATACACATTTATTATTTTACATTATTATAGAACCCGAATGTATTATAGTGACTCCATGTAAGAACACAAGTACATTTAGTAAGTTAAAATATGCTATTATTTTAAGATGAAAAGTTAAACTTTCAAAATATAAAGATTTAAAAAATTATTGGGACAACTTGTACATTTACATGCAGTTAATAATCTGATAACTGCAAATCAGAATTTGTCAGTAATTCAATCATCACCCTAACATCAAATAATGGGGAAACTGGGGGAATCAATGGGGAGTCAATCAGGAATTGGAGTTCTGGTTGGCAATCAGCCAATAAATCTAAAGAATAAGATATGACATAAATGTAAGGTAAAAGTCACCTGCAGAAATGTGATTATGAGTGGATTATTAAGTGCTTGTAAACTCACTCAATAATTTTCTATATGGACTTTCATAGAAATAGAACTTGAGGGGAAAGGGGTTTATATTGCACTGGTTATATTCTACAAAACTGCATGACATTTCTTAATTATGAATTTTAACTCACTTAACTCACCAGTGTGAATTTCCTTTATTGTAATATAGTGCTTACTACTCTATATT
This sequence comes from Prochilodus magdalenae, assembly GCA_024036415.1. NCBI lineage: Eukaryota > Metazoa > Chordata > Actinopteri > Characiformes > Prochilodontidae > Prochilodus > Prochilodus magdalenae. Next base: position 511,755 of record JAMWET010004876.1, on the reverse strand, counting down.
TTTACAACTGTGATTTCTGACTGAGACACCTCAGTTAATGAACAGGTAATCTTCATGAACAGTTTATAGTCTGATTTACTTTAAAATTTTCTTTGCAAAAACAAACAGTTATTAATTTTAGTATCGGCCACAGGAAGGTGTTGTGTTACCGTTTTTGGCCCGTGAATTTTAAATTCAGTTCAGTTCAGTTCAGTTCAGTTCAGTTCAGTTCAGTTCAGTTCAGTTCAGTTCAGTTCAGTTCAGTTCAATTCAGTATTTTATTGTCAACTTTACATGTCAACTTCAAATTCAACTTTATTGTCATTATACCAATATAGGGTTGTACAGTATAATGAACATGGTCAGGCTCCTTCTCCAGTGCAGTTAAAGAATATATGTCTATGTGTATATATATATATATATTTATATATATATACAGTATATATATATATATATATATATATATATATATTTATATATATATATATATATATATATATATATATATATATATATATATATATATATATATAAATATATACATATAGTGTACTGCAAAGACAAATAGACAAAAACACTATGTGCAAACAGTACAGTATGTGTACAGGACATGTGCAAGGAGTAGGAGCAGTGTCAGTAAGTATGTGGTTTAAACAGTTTTGATATATAAAGTGTACAGTGCAGGTGGGAGAATAGCAGCTTAATCAGGGCATCCCTAGTAAATATACTGTTGAAGTCTTTCTTTCTGAACGGCAGGAGGAGAAATGAAGGCGAGTGTGTGAGTGACTTGGTTGAAGCGTGAAGGGATTAGATTTCTTGATGCGTCTTCAGCAGCATATACTGACATGTCCTCGGGACCTATCCATTACTCTTAAGCCTTGTGTGTGTCTCTGGGTTCTCCACAGCTCTTCTTACACACACTGCAGTGACCGGGCTGTCAGCAGTGCGCTCACTCCTGACACCTGATCCTCTGTACACTCTCCCTATGACATGGCATATAAACCTGAGCGGAAGACACACACACGTGCACTCCTACAGTCCGCCTGTACGTGATGGAGTGATGCTGCTGACGAGTGTGAGAGACTGCGGCTTTGTATGTGACAGAAGCCTTCTAGATAGCAGCACTGATCAAAGCCTCACAGCCTTGCTGGAACAATATATATATACATATATATATATATATATATATATAAAGAGAGAGAGAGAGAGAGAGAGAGAGAGAGAGAGAGAGAGAGAGAGAGAGGAAAAGAGAGGTAGAGGTAGGAAGGGAGAACCAACTAATAGAAATAGAAGGAGAGTAACAAAGGAATAAGAAAGAAAGAGAAAAAAGAGAGAGACAATGAGTAAAAGTAATAGAAAGAAGAAGAGAGTGAGGAAAGGAAAAAGAGACAGGGAGAAATGAAGGGGGAGAGAGTGAAAGACAAAAAATGAGAGAGGCAGAAAGAAAGGGAACTAGTGCGAGACAAAGAAGAGTGAGAAAGAGAATAAAGAGAATAATAACAAAAAAGAGGGATACAAAGTGTGACAGAAAGGAAGTGAGAGTATAAGGGCAAGAAAGAGAAGTAAACATTCAGCATTAAACACCCAACATATAAATAATTAATAAGAGATCAAGTACAGAGCTAAGCACGGCAGGAACCAAAGCTGTTCTGAGGTCAGCTGAGGGCTAATCACTGCTGCCAGGGTATTCTCATCACAATAACACTTCAGAAGCTGTAGATATAGAGTCACTTGTCATAACAATAATAACTGTGGACTGAAATGCTTTAAACTAGACACCAAAACTGAAACCAGTTTTTCATAGTATTTTGGGGGCAGTGCAGTGTTAAAACATGGTAAGTGTTATTAAGTAATAGACCATAATGTTCTGTTCTGTATGATTGATCTTTGTGCTAGTTACAGGCATGATGGGTGCTGACAGGGAACCGAAGGCTTGGGTAGGTAAGCAGCGATTGAAGGACTGAGAAAATAAGGCAGAGTTTTCTTTAGCACATAATGATCTATTGGCTGTAACTCATAGAATACCAGTCTAATGGCACTATCCTAAAGAATACTCAACACATAAAAACTCAGAACACACATGTTGGTTCACTGATGGTTTCGGATGGTGAATAAAGCAGCTGTATTACTGTTAAAAAAATCTGAGTTGGTAAGTTTCTCTGCAGTGATCTCACTGTCAGACCACTCTCAGAATGATGTTGTTTATCTCTCAGTGATTCAATAATGCAGCAAGTTATACAATTCAGAGGAATTCCTTTTTAATAAGGAAGCCCCCTTTTTGCTGTGCATTTACTGTGAAATATGCATCTGCAGTATGTGTGTTAAAGTGCATATGCACGACTGATCACAAAGGAGGGGAGTGAGAGGAGGCCTTACTCGAGAGGATTATGGTCTGGTATATACAGATGATATACTATGTACTTTTGCAGTGTATGCAGTAAAGTGCATATGCTCAGCTGATTACAGCAGGAGGAATGTGCGGACAGGTCCTCATTAAGGAGGATTATGGTCCCAGTCTGGGGAAAGGAGATGTAATCCAAACACTTACAGCAGACGAGATGTACTTTAACCTATGGCGAGTGTTCCCTGTGCTGCAGCAGTGCGCAGTTTCTTCTCTTAGATTTACAATCTACAGGCTTGCACGTCAAGGCCTTTCAGGATATTCGGCAGCACGGATAGTACAGACTCGTTCAAACCAAAGTTCCAGCCTGCAGCCTCAGAATTCTGTATCCAAGGAGATTCATCATTAATTGATGTTAAATTATGCAAATCTGTTCTCTAATGGAATCTTCCACGTTCCTACAACGTTTGTCACGAAATGTGTCCAACATCCGCTATAATACCCTGACAGGTCAGAATTTCCATAATTCTGATTTATGGAGGTTTTATTTTTAGACTGCAGGGTGGGATTATTGATTTGAGACAATGGAAAGCTCAGGGCTGCACCTTTTCCCACATCACCACATCATACCTCTCTATAAAATTTGGCACAGTATGTAATTTTTATTCTTCAGTATCCGATGTCAGATTGAATGTATATGGAATGGCCGTCACAGACAAAAGCAGAGTCTAGCAGACTTTACTAAATGAACCCTGATGAAAGACTGATGAAAGGTCCAATATAATTAACTTGACTGACTGATAATTATTAGAACGTGGCAGTCTCATCACATTAAGGAAATATTCTCAGTGTGTAATGAAGTACAGTTTCCAATTTGCTACAGAAAACTTTTCTATAACAGCATTTCTTTCAGCCCACTAAACCCAGAAAAATAAATTGATGGCTGTATCATAAAGAGCTTTATTATCCAGTGTAATCGGGACTGCTCTGTAATTCGGTTTTTACTGCTATGGACAACAATGGTGCTAACAAACAGGATGCCTTCTTTAACGCAGGGCAGCAATTATCTCAATAAAGCATGATAAAGCTTCATCTTACTCTAATTACTGGTGTTCATCCATTTACTCCACACCCGAAGCCTGCTGGAACATTATTCTCGTCTCACGGAAAGCTGCACACCAAGGCACTTCAGCAAATACATTACCCAAGGTTCTCAAGTGGCAGTAATTTCATACAAAAGTAAAAATGGTAGATTTTAAAGTCTGTGTGGTTTTAAATAGGAAGTCCACCGCTCTGCACTTCACTGTAAGGGCTACGGTTGGAATTTTTTATGAGTAGCTCCCAATAAACAAAAGGACCAGAACATGCCACTGGCTGTAAAACTCTGGGCAGCACATTTTAATAGCCTAAATCACCCAATCAAAATAATGGCACTACATTACAGACATATTCAACATGAATTCAGATTTAGATTGCTGGATGGCTTGTGTTTTTGTCTAAATACATTTCAGGTTTTCACCTAAACAGTTTGAAAAGTGGTGCACATTATCCTTTTTAAGGGGAATCCTTTGATGAAGATGAGACTTTGCCAGCTTGTCACAGCATTTACACAGTATTGTGTTCATCAGATGTGGAATCAGAGCAGTGTGGCAGGATTTCGGCTTTTAACAGGATTCAACTGATGTTCCTGTTTGGCTGCTTTCAGGTACCGACGTTTCAATGCTCTCCTCAGACCTACCACCACTATCAATCTGGACCCAGTCCTGTTGTCCAGTGTGTAGGCTCCGCTGCCAGGGTCTGCGAGGGTCTGCCCCAAAGACTCTTTATTCCTTAAGAATTGTTATCTTTCAAATTGTACACCTTATTCAGGGTTAAAATATCACTTTTCATCACTGTCACTTTTTAAGTCCTGCTGGCAGAACAGCTGATCTGGTTAGCTAGTCTGGAATCTCTTTGTCTGTCACTGGCTAGCTAGCCTCGCACTGCTAGACTCTCTGGGGACTTAATGTGACCAAGAACCATCTACTACTGCAAGACAGTAGATTCAACTGACATGCAAAATGACCAATCACAAGCCTGCTTCTTGGCCTGATGTATGAAAGGGGGCAATGTTGAAAACAGAGACACAACATAAACACTCCCTCAGGAAACACAGTAGCATGTGATGGGTGGAGCATATGTGGCTGGAGACTACTGTTTGCTCAGCTGAACTTTCAGAGTGCAAAACAACACTTGGATATACAGTATGTGGGAGTGTGGATAGCCAATATGAATGCAACTGGCCAGGTTAATGCCCTAACGAGATCAGACTCTTTATATACATGTGGGGGGAGCATCTGTGACTGATACTACTCCCCAGTTGGTCTCATTCCCTCAGCTACACTAAGTGAACAAGTGAGTGAAGACATGCTCAGCATCCTCATGCTGGGTGAAGTTCAGCTCTCATAACAAAGTAGATGATATTTGCTTATTTTTCGTTTGTAGAAATGCTGGTTACCTTTTACTTATGACGTAATATCTCTTACTGTTGTTTTATTCAGTTCAAGGAAATAAACTTTGTAAAACTGTTTCTGGAGAAAGCTATTAAACTAATTACGCAGCCTTTAGCAATGTGGGTTTCTAGATTTCTATCGCTTCCGCATAGTGAAGAACTTCCTATCTTAATTTCAGTGTCCATTCCCCCTGTCTAGCCTGAACTGAGAGATCTGTCTTGGTTTATTTTCACTCATCTTAAAAAAGTCATCTGAAAATTGAACTTACCTTTTAATTGTCAGTATTAACTGAGTCTGTGATTAAACCATTTCTGTTTTGATCAGTAAGACTGGAATCCACACGAGTGCACTACAATTCTTTTGGGGTCTAAAGGGATTTACATAGCATTGCCAGATAAGCAGGTCGGAATGCAGCGCTGAAGCCCATGCAGGACTGACCGTTACATGCCTGCAGTATGACCTGAGGCATGCCATGCCATCTGTCTAATGATGTCCAGTGCATAGAGTGTGTAGACCGGTTCCATCACAAAACCATGCCTGTTTTTCTTGTGCATATATTCTAGTAGATCTTGCAGCTTACATTTTCCTTTACATCACTCTGCATGCTGTAGCTCTGCAAAGAGCATGTTGTAAATTTTATATTGTGCATTTTGTATTCTGCACTGCTGCCCCACTAAACCCCACTAACCCCACAGCTCAACACAACATAGCTATCAAATATACATACCTACAGCTTTAAACTATCACCTTAAACTCTTTCCCTGTGTGTCTGCCGGTGACTGGACTCTGTTGTTGTTGTATTGTAATTTTATTTACTGTACAAAATGACCAGTAAACCATCCTATGTCTTCTAACTTTTTGTAAGTAATGTTGAAATGTAATTATATGTCATATTTTTTATTTCTTAATGTGTTGTAAAGATTATTTGGAAGTGTTTTGCCTTACAATGCCCCATATGTACCACTCCACCATAAAAGAATAAAAAATGCCGTCTTAGACATCAAGCAGTGTATTCATATCCAGGTATATCCAATGTATACAATGCATTGCTATGAAGTACTAATAGAGGCTATAAACACTTTGGACATGTAGTCCAAGGTTTTGTCATTCGTAATGACTGAAAAGTAATCAGATTTGGCAAGTTCCTCTAGACATTTGACATTAAAACCCAAATCTAAACGGTTTAAATAATATTTTAACAGTTAATTATGCAAAAAAAAAAACACTGGTGTAATTATTTTTATTTAAAAAAAAATTTTTAATGCCATTGAAGCCAGGGAAAATAATCTGACGATAAGAATTCTAGTAGCACATTCACAGGTGAGTGCTAAAAACTATGCATCTGCCTGGTGTTATTTGGTTTAGCCATAAACTTGCATATTAATAATTAAAGGTCACCTGGCATCAATATTGGTTACTGCTGCTCGTAGTAACTCCCTGCATTTTATTAACTAGACTGTTTTTTCCAAAAGCCAATATTGTGTGAGAGAGTGAGTCAGTGGAGCCATCAGCCTCTGAAGATTTTTCACAAAGCTTTCATCTTCGCTGTGCTTCAGAGCCGGCTGAACAGAGATTCGCTTCACACGTTTGATGGCTACATGGAAGTGCACTCACAAGCAGAGCTAACGCACTTCTCCAGAAGCTCAGCTCACATTAGAGATGAAGTGTGTGTGCCAGTGTAAATTATGCTGGATATTCTCCCAGGAGCATCCACATATGAAGCCGTCTTTCTCTGCAGAAGACAATAAGAAATCTGGGTCTGCATTCATGAAGGAGGTTACCGTAGGAGTGTGAACCTAGTGTAGAATCTAGGTGTCACCTTGTCTATCACTATCATAACTATCTTTCTCACTTTATTACTTCTCACAGTTCCAGTAACCCCAAACACATTTACTGAAGTTGAGATCTTTACTCTGGGGTGGTCAGTCCATTGTTCCGAGAGCACTAGCAGCTTCATTGTTTGATTTTCTTTTCTGCCCATGTTCTTCACTCAGTGAAGGCTTCCTGACAGCTACACATCCTTTCAGACTCGTAGCGTTGAGGTGTCCTCTCACAGTGGTAGCATGGACAGAAACACCTATTGTTTCAGGTCTAAAGTAAGACTGGAGCTCACTTTTCTCCTCTGTGTCTTTAAGATGAAAGTGAAAAGTACTCTCTATCTGATTGGAACCGGTTTGGTGATCTACCAGCTCTTGTATTATTATTAGTAGTCTTATTTTCTTTGTGTATTTTAATCATTTTCTGAACTCCAAGTCTGAAAATGCCTGGTTTTTCCACTTCCACTTTTTTCCACTTATTTACATTTGAATGTTTTTTCTTGCACTTTACTTGTGCAGGTAAATTATCTTATATCGAATCTCCTCTGAAATATTCAGAGAAATTAAATCAGAAATAAAGAATTGAAATATATGCAGGGTGGTCTTTTGCAGAGTACTGTATGTGTAATAAAATCCTGTTTATTTACATTAACATACATTAAAATCAGGAATTTTTCCCAAGCTCCCAATTTGCAGACACATTATTTTACAATGACATTGATGTTATACATGGTGTTGATGATAGTTGATCACTAAAACTGCAGATTAGTCTCCACTTTGTCAAGTTAATGTCTACATGAAACCTGTGTGAAATCATGATATATAATGATATACATGTTTTAAAACAAAGCCGTCACAAAATCTTCTGTGGAGTGATACCACTGAAGAAACACTTCTGGTGTTTACATGGATGCGCCTTTGAAGAACCATTTATGTATGTGCAAGCATGCAGAACCTCTTTAAAAGTACCAACATCTACATATCTATGTACCTCAACAGATCTATTAAAGGGCCCATAATCCTTCCCTTCGGAGAGGTTTATTTACAACATGTTGGTGGTTTTATATACCAAATATGGTCAGAGTTCATTTTACATGCCCATTTTCCAAACTCTCTTTTTCCTTTAGAATGAAACAGGCTGTTGTGCTTCTGTGCCTTTTTATGAAAGTTAAATGAGCTGTGTTCTGATTGGCTGTCCTCTATTGTGCCTCCATTCAAAAAGGCACTCAGAGCTGAAACATTCATTAGAACTTCAGTATAAGTGGACGATGCTGTGGCTGATTAGGTGGATATACATAAATTAGTTGGTTCCAGTAACATAAGAAAAACAATGAATTCCAAGCAGGCTATTTCTGCAGCCCTTTTTCTATAAATGCTTTACATGGGCTGGGAAGTGAATGGTACAGATGTTGTTTACATATTACTTGAGACTCCCTTATAGTTCATCTTTTCATGATATGAGCTCTTTGGAAAGAACCATTTCGGAGCCCTTATTAGTAAGTGTGTAGACCTATTATCTATTACCCCCCTCCATATTTCATCGTTCGTGACTGATTTCCAAATGCATAATTCTTGCATCTTGTGCTCCTGCATTATACACAAAACCTCATTCACATGAGTGGATAATGCATCAGATGTTAGGATGTTCTGTTCTTATATGACAGCAGAGCTGTGCTGATCTTAGTTAGAGTGAATAAGATCTTAGAAGGAGAGACTAAAAGGCAGCTCATGTATATTTCAAAGCACGCACATAATGCTGCTGTAGTGACGGAAAAAGTACCAGGCTGTTAAACAGCCACCACAAGGATTCATGCAGAGGTGAGTGGGGTGTTTCTATTGTGAGAGTATATCACTCCCACTGTACAAGCCTTGTTTAGCACCGTGCTGACTGGTTTTCCTGGCCAAGCAAAATGCAAATCCAGCCATAGCTAATGATGTATGTTTTGTTGTACTCCACCTAGGACAAGGCAGACATGTTCTGCTGTGCCGTAAATGAAAAATAATTGATTTGTTTACCAACTACAGCAATACATAGGCATTTTAATCAAGTGCCCACCCTCTTGGCTTGGTTCTAATCCTGGGTGTGCACTAAGGGTTCTTAGAGTAATGCCATAAAGGGCCAGGTTTAAAAAGAGATTTGTGAGTGTGAGGAGACTTTTCAAGGTTTAAAGAACCTTCACATGAAACGGTTCTATACTAAGATTCCTTCTTAGAACCTTTATGTCATGTGGAGGTCCTTCAAACTCCTATCACATCTCATTTATATAATTGTCTCTCTAAAACTAATCTGTTGAAAATTTCTACTACTGTGGCACTTTTGTTTTCAGGATCGTGCAGTTGTAGGTTCTGAAAGTTCTTCACACTCAAGAATGTTTATTGTTCATGTTCACAAGGCAGTGGTTCTCAAACAAGTCCCCGGTGACCCCCAGATGGTCCAGATCTCTTGGCTCCAACACAACCTGCCACACATAGGAACAGAGCAAAAATCTGGAGCAGAGGTTCTCAAACCAGTGGTTTTGTAAAAATGGTTTTGTCTCTTATTTTTTCAAGTCCTAACAACAGTTGAATCGTCTCATACACACATCTATGGCAAGCGGCAGCACCAGTTTAGCTAGCTGTCGGGGGACCTTTGGACTGTGATGTTATTGTGTTAGAGCTTCCATTGAAAGCGTCACACCACACTCTACACACTGTGCCTTTGGGTTAGCGTCATCAATCCACCCCAAGCATATCTTTATTTGATATGATCTGAGATATGATCCGGTTCTTCGTTCAAGAAGTTCTTCGCTTTGGTAATTGTCTGAATTAGGCGCCTGCTGCTGTGTTGTCTCAAACTGATTACAGTTCATTTCCCTTGAGTTACTTCTGGGACACATTTCTATGAATGTCTATTTGATGTTTGTAGTTCGATCTCTCCGTTTATATTTATATTTTTAGGATCGCAAAGTGCAAATACCAGGCCACTACGGACTACTGTCTCCCCCTGAGAAGTGGCTTGTAGTTCACTAGTGGGTGCCTCCCTCTCCACTGGTGGTCCACAGCCCACATGTGTAGAAACCTGATCTTGAGTATTTGAATTTGAGAACAACTACTGTAAGTATCCAAAAGTGGTTCTTCTTCCATAGAAGTACTACAAAGAACCCTTGTGAGAGCTTCATCTTTAGGAATTCATGGTGAGAAATTGCCTTTCTTTATGACCTTCCTCTGCTCTTGTAATTTGATTGTATTGGTTCTCCTGAACAAAGAAGAAAGAAAACTTACAGCTTCTATAAAAAAGCATTTTTTCAAAGGAGCCCAGCCTCACTAGCCATAAGGTCTTTCAGTTCCTCAAGCAGATGACCGTTTTTCATGGGCACAGCCTTGCTATTGATTTTCCCCAGGGTGCCGGCGATCATTTGAATTTCAGAGCCTTCTAAGTACACTGAGTGCTGCTCCCAGTGTGATAAATGCTTCTATCAATAGACTCAGCCCGGGGTCAGAAAGGGAAAACAAATCTGACCAAGTCTGCCTCATACTGCTTATAGCAATGGTGCGGAACTGGACGTATCCCTGCCTTCATTCTGTGGAGAGGAAAGAGAACGTGTGATTAGCGACCTGCAGTGCTTCTCTGAAAGCTCCTTCTGTTTTCCACGGCGAAGCCTGGGTTTGAGTCTCCACCAGCAACATAGCCTATAATTACTAATCCCTGTCTGCCAGTAAAAGAAAGGTCTAAGACAAATCTGGATCTGACACAAAAAGCGATGGCTGAGGATAAGACCCTGTCTGTGTCTAACTGCTGTCGGATCCTTAGAGGCACCCACTCTGAATTGGCCCTCTATTGCTTTGAGTGTAAGAAACAGGTTGGGACAATAATCGGAGAGAGATTGGATGGCCTTTAATATCTGCAGCATTGTGTCCTGAAATTCCCTCATGTCACTTAAATTCTGTTTGTCATCTTCTTGCAGCCTGGTGGGAAATAGAGCGACTCGACAGAGCAAAGCAAAGAGCATTGCGGCTGATCGCATAAAGAGAGAGAGTCAGATACTCATAGTCTTTCTCATAATAGTGGTGTGAAAGTGCAATCCTGGAGGTACAATGATTCTGGTGTTGTATTAAGGTCTGTTGCAGAGTATTGCTTTTGTACATTCTAAATTCCTTTGTTTTTGGATTTTGTTCAGCCTCTAAGACGACTGAGAGCCATCAAATATGTATGTAGACAGACAGAAAGACAGATAGATGGATCCCCTCAATAACACAGTGTGCACATAATTGGACAGTGGCGCAAACATATATTTGCTTTTGTAAGATAGAGAGATAAATAGATCCTGGCATAGAGTTGTAGAGGATTCTGATGCTGTCCTGTGGTCCACCCCATGTCTTTGAATGCCGACTCTCAGGCAGCTCCTGCAGATTTTGCGGTAGGGGTGGAGGTGAAGTGACACAAGGTCTTCTTGGTGCTGACCACAGTGGATACACACACAGGCCCACTGGTCGTCTCCATCAAGACAAAAGCGGGACGTGTCACTAAAGATGACTGGCTGCCATTCTGAGTCACTCCATGACAGTCTGGCACAACACCATTCCAGTCTGTGGTGACGCTGACATGGTGTTAAAGCAAGTCGTTGTAACAGTCTGCATGGATACAGTTCTGCCTCATGCACTAACAGGATGACTCATGGAGGGCATCACTGCTCACTAATGTCCACAACTGTAGCTGTTTGGTCAGTCAGGTAGAAGGGCCCATCACTTTGATGGTAAGTGTACAAATTTATTTATGCAAATTATACAAGTTTATACACATTTACATTATGTTACAGTATCAGTGAATTAGTCCATAACATTAATCAGTGCAGTTAATATTTAGGAGATGCAAGATTGCATTGGATGGATGGATGGTGGGTGGATGGATGGATGGATGGATGGATGGATGAATGAATGGATGGATGGATGGTGGGTGGATGGATGGATGGATGGATGGATGGATGGATGGATGGACGGACGGATGGATTAGTGGGTGGATGGATGGATAAATGTTCTTTGCATGTTTAAGGAGACTGCAGCTATTGTTTAACAGAACAGACTGTGATTACTGTACATTCTGAGCAACAGGAAAATGGAGAACATTGTCCAGAGAAAATTCTCTAGCAGAGAAAATAATGGGAGCAGGAGCATCTATTATTTTCTCTGCTAGAGGGACGTGTTAGATCTGCTGCAATAAATAACTAATTACCTGTAGTTATAGCTGAAAAAAGTAATAGCTAGGCATCATGTAAATGAGGTTTTTGGTCAAATGCAATCTATATTGTTATTATATTATTGTGCTTTTTGTTTGAGGAGAGGTAAACCTAAATCCTTTGGTTATATCCTGAGATCAGTAGCTTATGTTTCACAGTTATCGCCTTGTATTAAGTCATGATGTGATTTTGTTTTGTTTGTGTTTTGTCTTTCCAGTCAACAAGCAGAACACTAAAACTTCTTCACATCAAAGAAAGTTTCTTCCTTTGAGCTGAAGCCTGCATTTTTCTCTGTGTCAGGTGGTGTCTATTCTAAGGAATGAGAATTACTGTTTGCTTACATGGTGATGAAGACCATGGTATCATGCATTCGTCTTTTATAATCGCAGCAGTGAATTATTCTCACACTGTGATTTCCTGAACATGCCAATTAAAGCATCTGTGTGTTAGTTCAGCCAGTGGTTAGCCCAGCACGCCCCCACCTAGAATACTAAATTAATGAACTGTAAACCCTGCAATAGCCCTTCTGGACCACATTCAGACATGCTATAGAAGCAGAAGGGCAAAAACAAAGAAAGTACCCTATAGAATCTTATAGACACAAATGTCCTGAAATATCATATGGTACCTTGATAAAATCAGTTCTTAATTCTCACATTCATTAATGTGATATGTAATTTTGGTACTTTCATCAAGAAATGTAAATGGTGTCCAGTGAGTTTCCTGCCTTCCGCCCAATGAGTGCTGGGATAGGTTCCAACACTGTGCGACCCAGAGGTGACTCAGAAGATAAATGAAGAAGCTGATAAATGAGGTATTATGTGAGCTTTTTAAAGCCCTCAGTGTTCAGCTCCGCCTTCTGCAGTCTACAGTCAGTATTATAAGGACTGATAGGTCTGGTTCTAAAACTGACAGGCTTTTGACTGATTTTTACCAATGGATTTGCTGCATTTTAATAGCAGCAAGCTAACCGTGGTGCTAGTCTACAGTACACAGATATTTGGAAGTGTGTGACTGCTTGTTACTTAGAGTTAGGTAGGATATCGTCGCTGTCCAATAAAAAACAAGTATTGATTGAAGTGTTGATTGGAACGTTTCTGTATTGTTTGAATTTCCCGATTAATGGACCAACAGAAATGGTCCAAATTTGGTTCCATTAACTTGCATTGGACTTAAATTAGGTTTTCCACCTCCCCTTGAAGTTGCCCCTGTCAAGCTGCCATTATTCTTTAAACAGTGACGATATGTTGTACTCTGTATCTTAGAGTTTTTACAGAATTTACAGACTTCAGTAATTGGTAATGCAGTGTAACTGTATAAGAAAAGTGCCATTGTGTTGTTAGCTTGCCATAGGCTAATGCACTGGGCATTGTGAGGATCAGAAGAGTTCTTTATGAAAAGGTGTGAATTGTTTTCACGATACAAGCTTCCAACTTTCATTTTCCCTCCTCATTGTTCAACAGCAGCTTAAAGCCACAACATATATAGACCCAACAGATTGCTAGTTTTGAGTATTAAGGAAAATATATTTTAATTTCACATTACTGACAAATATCCGCATTCATTTCAGTTCTGTCTGTGTAATGGAGACCAAGGGGCAAACTGGTAGAAGCTGTGTAAATACAAAGAAGTTCATAGAAAGCCTGGATTGCAGCTGAGTTTGCCAGGAAAAAGTACAGCTCCAGTTACGCCATCAACCCACATAGCACAGACTTGCTGCCATAGTAAACGCAGCACTTAGGAACAGATCATGTACCAGGCTCTCCCCTTCAATGCTATCAAGCCCAAATGGTGTCTTCAAAGGGAAGATAAAAAGTCTCTGAATGATTTTCAAGGCAAAGCTTCAGATGTTTCAGCTGCTCCCTCAGTTTCAGCTGTCCTCTCATGTGTACAACCCCTCTGCACACACATATGCTTTTGCAAAAGCAGAATGTTACATCATGAACTCTCTGTCTCTCTCTGTCTCTCTCTCTCTCTCTGCTGGGTCCTGTTTCCTCCCACAGTGAGATGCCGAACATGATTCCTCACGAAGAACCAACATGATTGCTCATACAGGAGGTAAAGTGGAATGGGATATTAGGTTCCACAGGCTGGATCGATGATGGTAGACCAGGCCAAGGTGTGGCTGAGGAATATTGTGTCTGGAGCATTGTTATACTATCTGTGTAGTGCTGAGTGCCCTACATTAACAGGACACCACAGAAGCAGTGAATAATTCATGTAGCTGTGGCTGTACTATGGATTAGCTCATATCACATCATTGAGCTTAAAGACAGTAGGTTTACCCAACAGAAGAAGGTTCACAAAAGCAGACCAGTTCAATTTCCTAGCACCTAAAAGGAAACGTCAAGGTCTCAACGTCAAGGAACAGCTCCACAGGCACCAAAACTGATTTATTCTAAAACAACTACTT